>SNQJ01S0089404.1:86751-110876 GCA_010110895.2 Picea sitchensis
GTTAATTCTCCTTAGGCTTGAGGAAAGGCTAAAGGGTTGGGACAACTGGATTCGGCAAATGGGCAGATTTTCTTCGCTATTCTTTTCCTCCTCCAAATAGTACCCCTACCCCTTCTTTTATAGGCTAGAAGGAGCTAGGGTTTTGGACGAACTCTCGGCCATGCATGGCCAGGAGTTTCAGTTAACTGACCCATAGCTTTTTGTCCCATCGAAAACTTTCTTGTTTTTTGTGATTCTGAAGGTACACACGGGCTGTAGTGGGCCTGCTAGCATTTTATTTTAGATACACGCGGGCTGTAGTGGGCCTGCTATCATTTTCTTTTAGATACACGCGACCTGAAGTGGGCCAGCTAGCGTGTACTTTTTAAAAATGGAGTTTTTAGAAGAGTTGTTCAGTATTGTTTTGGAAAAGAAGGGATATGAGTTGGCCTGATGCCAAGTAAGCATGTGTGGTGAAATTTAGGGTTATAACAGATGCCCCCTAATGTGTGAGGGTATAAGAGCATATGATGGCCGAAATACATTACCAATCTTTTACCAATCTGTACTGATATGTTGAATGAGTGAGCCCAAGAATCAGGAACCAGGAGGTGTCGTCTGTAAAACAAAAAATGTCTCACCGAGGTGGGCATACCCATGCTCGGGATAAACTAGAACCATGGCTACCAATCAAATACACTGTAGATCCATGTCAAATAACTATAAAGAGTAGCCGTGAATAATACACAACAAAGCTACATCTCGAAATAAAAAATATGTACATATAGAGTACCCATCTTCCAGAAGATGATTCGGCCTGATGGCTGTACTTCAGAGCTCGAGCAACAACTTCAAAATCTTCTAAAACTTGGGTAGGAGTGTAATATGAGTGTACGACTGCACTACCCAGAGGTCTTCGACGGCTCGTCAGTTATGGATTTGATAATCTTGATGATCGGACTGAAGGCTTCAGTGATTTCGAACAAGGACTTGATTGGATGTTCAGGATGGCTGGGTATGCGGACAAGAGACATATTGCAGAGGGGACGACTCAGGCTTAGTGAAAAAACTTCCCTTGGACAATAGCACGACAAGTGATAAGACTCAGGCAGCATATCTGTTAATCATAAGTCTACGAAGCAGGAGGCAACACAAACTCTCCATATGTTTGGAAGAGTAACCAAACGGTGGAGGACACAACTCTATACAGCGAGAAAAAGATTCCTAAGGTCGTACTACATCCCAAAGTCTGATGATAAAATAGACAGATGTGATTTATCCAAGGGCGACTCATTATGCTGCCAAATAAAGAAAATACTTTTCCCATCCTCTTTTTGGGGTATATTTGATTTTTTTGTTCTTTTTGATAATTTTTGAAAAAGAATAAAGGAATATTACGTTACAATGGAGGAACGAGTACTGCAAACATACAAGCTCAAGGCACACATACAAGACTGATGTTCTAGGGAAATGATACTCGGAAAAAATACTCCAGTGGCCAAAGGTGTTAAGCGCAGAAGCAAATTGTTACAAGGTTGATGGGTAAGGTATGCAAATGCGGTTGATAGAACACACAATGGTAACATCCTTCGATGTAAGTTTAACGAGCCCAGAGAAGGGAAGCTCGGTGGTTTTTCATATTTAGAGAGTCTGAAAAAACATAAAAGGAGACTCCAGTGGTGTACCTTTTTCGACAATAGTCTAGTCGGTTCGAAAAAGGGGTAAACTAGCACCAATTAGACGTCAATTCAAAACCATTTTAACGAGTGTAACAAGGACAAGATCACTCGGCAATTTTTTCAATTTTAAGGAGTCTGAAAAAAAGCTTAACTATGGACTCCGTCAGGAATTTTCTTCTGGACCATTTTAACGAGTGTGAAAGAATAAGGTCACTCGACGATCTTTTCAATTTTAGGGAGTCTGAAAAGAGCTTAACTATGGACTCCGGGGGGGTTTCTTTTTCGTACATTGAGTCCCTCAGGCCCGAAAAAGGAATAAAATTATACCTGAGGATACTCTTCTAAAGAATGGGAATTCAATAGAGTATTCCTTTGTTCGTATAATTGACCGTCCGGACCGAAAAAGAGGTAAAATACTGTCGGACAGACGTGACTTCAGATTTCAGTTTAACGAGCATGAAAGGTCACAAGATCACTCGGCAATCTTTTCATGTTTAGCGGGTCTGAAAAGGGCTTAAAAGGAGACCCGTTTAAGGAACGTTCTTCTGGCCCAATTTAACGAGTGTGAAGAAACAAGGTCACTCGACAATCTTTTCATCTTTAAGGAGTCTAAAAAGGGCTTAAAGAAGACTCCATAATGGTTACTTTTCTCAGTTAATCCAGATGAGATCGAAAAGCATAAATGCAGTCTCATCAGATGTTGCTTTCGGATCTCAAAGCGAGCTTGAAAAACAACAAAGTTAGCTCATGATAGACTCTTTGTGGGTCGATGCCTGGCATCTCCTCGTGGGAGCTGTATGCTCCGACGAAAACATTGTCTAGGACGCTAGGGGTTCTGGAGATATTGATAAGTATCGTTTCAGAAATGGTTTCCATATTACCCTCATCATAGATCTTGTGTGTAGCTAAGGGATTAGTATGACAAGACCTATCTCCAGTCATAGTCACGGTGAATTCTCCTGCTTCGATTCAGTGTAACTCTGGGAGGAAATATGATCTGTGATGAAGATCGTCCCAAGGTTTGTCTGGACTAGTCATTTCTTCGATTACTGCTTCATCGGAAGGCAAGACTAAGTCTAACGAATCAGTAGTAGCAAGAGAACCCTGAGCCCAAATAGGCCCTAGAAGTGGATCCAACTCTTGTGCGGGAGTTAGATCGGGGTTAGCTGAAGCTTGCTGGACTAAAGAGTATGCTACTTCAGCAGCCAACAAGGGAATGGACATGCCGGAGTACCTTGTCTCATCCATCGTGGCTGATGGGGAAGGAAGAATCCACGAATCCTCAAAGTAAGTCGTGCAGAATGACGAAACGTGAAAAATCTCAGCCTTGTGGTGATTCGATATAAACTTGACATCATCATGAGGAGGTGGGTAATCGAAGGTACCCATCAAAGATGGGCACAAACCAACTCCTACATTAATGACATCGGGTTGAGGATTATCAATCATGGGAGCCGTGGATTCCCCCAAAGCTGGGTCAGGTCTAGAGAAGGACAATTGATCAATGGTCACTATCCGACCCTCGTGTGGAAACAACAAGACTCGGAAAACTGTAGCAACCACAGCTTGCATAGCATAAGTCCAACTCTGACCTAACAAGAGGTGATAGTCGAGGGGAGCATCGACTACCTCTACCTCAACGCACATGGTCTTCCCTCCTAACTGCACAGGGAAAGAAGGAACGATGCCATGTGGTCGGAAAGAATGACCGTCGAACGCAGTGAGGAGAGTAGGTGATGGAGACAAAGTGGGCTGAACAATGGCTTTCCAACATGCTAATGACATAACACAAGTCGAAGCGCCCTCGTCGACCACCGTGCGGAAGATATTCTGTGTAAAAGTTTTCATGGGATGAGCCACTACTATCTGAAACGCGACGTGGTAAGGCAGACGAGTTTTCAAGTTGGTCGTATCTAACATGATGGTACTCGGGTTACAAGTCTTAGTAGAGCCTAAAGAAGTCAAAAAGGCTTTCCTCTGAGCAGGGAAGCTTTGGAGGACCTCCAAAGTGGACATCGCACAAGGGGTTTGTGATAAATCTTCCACCACAGAGTATTTCTGGGCGGCCCTTGCATTTGGGTTGTGAGAAGCTTTCTTAAAGCCACCCTTTGGAATGTGTGTCATCATTTCACCCAATGTCTTCTCAATCTGTAGAGGAAGAGATGGGATCTCAGCTTCTTTACCCTTCTCAGAGGCGCTTGGTTTACTATAGTCGTGCGCTCTAGTCATTATTAAAGCATCACCCCTAACCATATATACGTTTGCGGATGAGGAATTGTTTGGGGGAGGGCAGGTTTCCTGGTTGCCCCCTTCGGCACTGGTAGAGGCTTGAGTTAAATTTTTCCCATGCTGAAAGGGATTAGTCAACACAACTTGTTGTTGATGTGTGACAAAATTTTGGGCCTCTGCAAGTTGAGGACAAAGATGGGTCGGGTGGTCTTCCACACACAAGTTGCACGGATACCTCGCCTTCCATTTTTCCATGGTGCCCTCGCTAGCATTATCAATGGATTTTTTCTCCCCCTTACCCTTATTTCGTTGTTTTTTCTTCCCTTCAGAATGTTGGGTGGCCTTTGGGTTAGTCATCTTCACAAAGTGTACTTCTGACATTTGGGTAGGAGGAGCAGCCAAAGAAGTAGTCTGGTTGGCCGCTGAGTGTTGTATAGATAACTGTTGCAATTGTTTTGTCAATTGCTCAGCGGGCTTGGTTTGTGCCGAACCAACGATACCATCGGCATGTGGTCCGGATCTCTGTCTAGTTTTATCCAGTATCGATTGTGGTGCATCCAGCAGGATGTTGTATAATAAAACAGACTGAGAATAGATGAGCTCAAACTATTGAGCCCTCATGATGGCATCTTCTTCAGAGAAAAATCCTGAAGTTGTGACGTCTTTGGATAATTGCGGGACTAAATACTTAAGGAACCACTCAAGCAAGAATGTTGGTGGGACTGGTACTTTGATTAGACTCTTTCGGTGTCTCCACTCATGGATATGATCAGAGATATGGTCCGCTGTCGTATGCTCGAAACTGGCAAGCAACTCTGTGCCAACGTCGTATCTCACAGGTAACTGGAAATGTTTAAGGAAGGCCATCGCCAGTTCCCCAAAAGAAGAATATCTTGATCGATCAAGCTTGATGTACCATTTCGCGACACTCCCGATAAGAGTGCGTTGAAACAATCGCAACTGGATGGAGTCATCTTTCAATGAGTTAGATGAACACCAAATATGGAAAGTAGTCACGTGATCACCTGGATCTTCGTTAGGCTTGGCCTCAAATTTTGGAATGTCCGAAGGCAACTTCGTTGGCATAGGAGGCCAACGTGGATCATGAAAAATAGGATCATTTAACAACCTTGTCAAATCTAGCAAGTGTAATGTCGCCAGGAATGGTAGTTTGGGTCGTTGTTGATAGCGTGGGAAAAAGGGTCCTGGAGTTTGACTAGCACCAGGTTGCCAGGAAAAGTTTGGTTGCTGGCCCGGATTCTGGTAGAAACCATGGCCCTGACCAGCGTAAGGATTTTGCATCTATGGAGACATCATTGGTCGATTCCCCATAAAGGACATAGTATGTTGGGCATGCATCGTGTTTGAAGGACTTTGGGAAGGATTACCCCATGTCTATCCTGCTGGGAGAGGCATAGAAGTCTGTCCGGGGTTCCATTGACTGTGGAAAGAATTACCCCAGAACGACATTCCAGAGGAGGGAATGGATCCTTGTCCTGAGTTCCAAGGTCCTGGTATATGTGCCCCCGGCGCAGGAATAGTACCCTGCGCCGGAGTAGACTGTCCAAAGATGGGAGTGCCCCCAAATGGGAAAGCAGTGGATGCGAAAGTGGTGTTACCAAACGTCCCATTCCAAACAAATGGTGACGAACCTACTGGCAGAGTTTGCGCAGGTGTTCCTTGACTCCCGGCTCCAAATAAACTCGTGTGTGCAGGCTGCTCGATGGACTGCTGATGCAGACCACCAAGCGAAGGGGACGAAGGAGAGATATGACCTCCATCGTAAGGAAAAGCATTAAAAGGGACATGAATGCCCCCAAGTTGACCTTGCAGAGGAGCGTTAGAGCTCCCTGCCCCTAGACCCAAAGTCTGTAAAGTGGAGTGAGTGAGTGCAGGACTCGTTCCTAAACTAGGCATACCATATGAAAACGGAGAGCCTGTCGCACTAGGTGTGAAGGGATTTGTGGCCTCCGCGATAGATGGGGTCGGTCCACTATGCGACGTAGTTGCGGCCGAGACCGTGGTGGCCCGGACCGACAACGGCAAGTTAGGAGATGCTTCTCCTGTGGTAGCAACGGTGGTGGGAATGGAAGAATTCCCAGAGGAAGTAACAGCGTTTGGTTCCATAATTGTGTGAGGCACTGACAGGCGTTCATAAAATTGGATTGGTACAATGACCAATGGCCAAGTATCAGTGGTTGGGGTTTCAACCGAACCAATATTGGCGGTTGATTCCACCAGGAGTTGTTTGGGCTCAATGGTTTGTAACCCGGTTGCTTCGAAAGACCCTTGTTGGTCTAGCTTCCACCTCAATGGTGGCGGGGGTGGCTCCAGTATAATCGGCGGCAGGCCCAGGAGCCTTCATGACCAGCGGAGCTCGGGATCCTCCACTGTGTGAGAAGATCCAAGACACGCTAAGGTATTCTACACGTTCAAACAGTAACACACACTAAAAAAGAATCCCCTAAGAGATAAGTCAAGCAAACACTAAACTAGTTGGAAGAACAGTTACAAAAACCAACACTAGAGCAACTTACCGGTGCAAGTGAAACTCGAAAACGGAAGCACCCTCTGGGTATAATCTGCAAAGCATGGCCCGATGTCTATCCTAGGTACCGCGATATACCCCCGCAGTCACCTTTGTATGTCCCTAACAAGATTGGCAACTAGTTTTCCAGCACGTGAACAGTTACCAGGTGGGTACAGTCGATAGTCGGGTAGACCACAATGAGCAGGGTATCAAGCCTGAAACCTGTCAAGGGTATCGAGAGAAAATGGTATGGAAGAAAACTGAGGACCTCGAATGGATTCTATACCCATGAAGCCCCGTGGAAAATGAAAACGACGGAATCCCTCAACAAATCCTCGATATGTGTTCTCCACTACGCTTGGTCCGGTTTTGGAGGGGTTATCTCCGCTACCTTTCCTTACGTGACCTCGTGTTTATCCCCATTGTTAGAGGGGGGTCCCGGATAAATTCCACGAAACTGGACTTCTACACTCCCCATCACAGACTCCAATGTTTGGTTTTGAGTGGCCTTGGAGAGTTTCCTCTCTAACCTAATCCAAGGCCCTAGTCCTGAACTAGTGTATGAACCCTACAAACAAAAATTCTTATAGATTTTAAATTAGCGTTTCTTTTATGGGATTTTTTACATCACAAGGTATGAATGTGAAATTGATGATGTGTAAAGACTCAATGCAAAAAACGAATGAAAAAAAATGCTGGAAACAAAAGACTTTTACTAAAAGCAAAAATCAAAAACTTTTCACAAAGAAAGACTTATTTTTCTTTTCAATTTTTCTAAGATTTCATGCAGCAAACATAAAGGAATTTCTCTCGACTACGAGCTACTTATGCTCTAAATGCATTGCAAAAACTTATGAACAAAAAGACTTCTCCCTAGCTATTGATGCAGAAACACAATCTTCAAACAATGAAGAAAATGAAAAAGAGATATATATATATATATATATATATATATTTTATTTAAGTGCTAAATGAAGCAACAAAGGGAAAATGCCGACAAGCACAAAACCAAGAAATATAAATTCTATCTTAAAGCGCAGATCGCAAAGAATCAAAGCAAAGACACACAATGGAAATAAAAAAAGCACAAATTCTTCCGCTTGTCTAAAAACCATAAAACAAAATTTTTCTTTTTTATCTTTTCTATCAAACATCAACTAAGAAAAAATAGGCTAAGGATAAGAGGCCCTAACCTACTGATTGTGAAACCCTAGACTCACACACCTGAGAGGAACACTTCTCACCACAGGAGGGGATGACTGCCCCACCCTGATTGAAAAGCAGTCTGTCAAGCACGCTTTTGTCACTGAAACAGCACGCGTGCAAACGCGTGCAGAGCTACAACAGAGTGTGTATACCCGTGGGCTGCACTTGCACAGGCCGCGTGTATGTATAAACTCTACGAAAAAAATAACACAGGTAGCCCAGACCAGGAAGAGACCTCTGGTATTGATAACCAGGGTCTCTTGAAGGCTCGGATGCTTCTTCTTAACATAAAAGAAAAATAATTGCAAGGAATAACAAAACGCAATAAAGCAAACCGAGACAAGACTGTGAACCAGCAAGACTCAGACAGGATCCAAAAATCCCCCTAAGAATGTATAATTCTGACAGGGAAGAGGAGGACCACCTCTCTAGCTCTCTGATTCCTACATGCTACTGAAACCTCTACAACAAGCGTTCACATGTGGGCTATAGAAGCTTAGGGTGCGGGTGCATGCATGCAGGCCTTCTTCAGGTCGCGTGTACCTCTTTGTGTCCCGATAATTATCATCAAGCAACAGTCAAGGAAAAACTGGTATAAAGAACCAGGTTCCCTGCTAGCTCTAACCTAACAGAAAACAAACAAACAAAGAAACAGAAAATCTAATCCTTTAAACTACCCAAAAACCTCAACTAAATCTGAAAGCCCTAAAGAGTATCTTCTCCAGTACAGTCGCCAATTCCGTTGTTGGGAAATATACCCTACAGACTAGCAAACTAGGGTCATACTTGCATGCATATTATGACCGTAAAGAAATCACCTTTTAACCTACCACCCAAAACTTAAAACCCCTTTTTCACATACATGCATGGAAAGGAACTACTAACCTTTTTACTGATGTTTGGTGTAGATCCTTCGTTGCGCTTTGCCCACTTGCTTGCGCTGCTCCTTCCAAAGACAATCCTACAATCAAGACAAACCACTACGCATGCATGCTAATTTTCTACTTGAGGGTTAGAAATTAAGCACAAATTAAACAAATCATAGATAACTCATGCATTGGGATGGGAAAAGTATTCTTTTATTATTTTCAAAATGAATCAACTTACAATCAATGTTGAGACCGGGCACCGTTCCTTGGTCCTGATCCTGGGCTCCTCCTCTTCTTTGTCCTCCAACTACTTTGCGTTAATTCTCCTTAGGCTTGAGGAAAGGCTAAAGGGTTGGGACAACTGGATTCGGCAAATGGGCAGAGTTTCTTCGCTATTCTTTTCCTCCTCCAAATAGTACCCCTACCCCTTCTTTTATAGGCTAGAAGGAGCTAGGGTTTTGGACGAACTCTCAGCCATGCATGGCCGGGAGTTTCAGTTAACTGACCCATAGCTTTTTGTCCCGTCGACAACTTTCCTATTTTTTGTGATTCTGAAGGTACATGCGGGATGTAGTGGGCCTGCTAGCATTTTATTTTAGATACACGCGGGCTGTAGTGGGCCTACTAGCATTTTCTTTTAGATACACGTGGGCTGTAGTGGGCCAGCTAGCGTGTACTTTTTAAAAATGGAGTTTTTAGAAGAGTTGTTTAGTAGTTTTTTGGCAAAGAAGGGATATGAGTTGGCCTGATGCCAGGTAAGCATGTGTGGTGAAATTTAGGGTTATAACACATCCCAAACACCACCTGGAGTCCTCAGGGACAACAACCTTATCCTCTTCATGGGTCTAATGTGTATCTTCCTCTAGGATCTACTCCTTACCCTCCTCAAGGGAAAAATGTTTACCCTCCTTATGGGAAAGAAAATCACCCAGCTTATAATGCTCAGAACCCATCAGGTTATGCAAATGTTTCTCAGCCATCATTGAATCCTTCTTATCCTGGCCAGCAACAACCGTATGTAGGAGGACCTACTAGTTACAATTATCCACCTAACCCAGTTTATGGTCCTATTGGTGTTACTATGCCACACCAGTATCATCCGCAAATTAACTGACAGTTACCTTTCCTTGCAACTTTGGATCTCCCAGACTTGTCACGGTTAACTAATGATCCTATTTTTCATTCACCAGTTTGGCCACTTATTCCAGCTAAACTTCCTTCTGACATTCCAAAATTTGACTGAAAATCTAGAGAAGATCTAAATAACCATGTGATGAATTTCCATTTGTGGTGTTCATCAAACTCCCTCGTGGATGATTCTATACATTTGCATCTTTTCCAGTGAACACTTACTGGCTCTACAACAAAGTGGTATATTGAACTACCACATGCTTCTTTTCATGATTTCAACTCCCTCGTTGTGTCTTTCCTCATGCACTTTCAACTACCTATTCACTACGAGACGGGTACTGAACTCTTGACCTCCCTTCGTCAAACTGACTCTGTGCATATCTCTGACCATATTCAGGCGTGGAGACGATGACGAAGGATGATCAAGGTAATCATTCCTGACATATGATTGGCGAAATGTTTTAGTAAATCACTTTTACCCCCGATCGCTCGTGAAGTCGCTATGGGTGGCGCAGTCACCAAGGAAGAAACCATTCTTAGGCTCAGTACTTAGATTTGGTTTATTTCCAATTTGGTACTTTGTATGATTTTCTTCCAAATGATTCTCAAGCTAATACTGATCCATCCAATCCGTCACCCTCATCTCATGCAGACGATGTTATTGGTTTTGTCAAAACTCAATCTACTTCCCAGTCAACCACACTCTCCTCTACCTCCCCCCAAACTCATATCTCTGAGGTGAATGAAGTTCAATCTACCCCTTCACAACAATCCGGAGGTAAGAAGAAGACAAAAAATAAATCAAAAAATACTAATAATAATGAACAACCAAAAAATCAAGCTCAAACACCTACTACCGAAAAGCAACCACAATGGAAACTGAAATTCCAATGTATCATTTGTGGTGATGATCACTACACTTGAGACTATCCACATCACAATGAAGTGGCCAAAATGTTCTAGGGAAATTCACAACCCGCAGTGCTTACTCAGCCTTTTCCACAACAACAATCCATGGTTGCTCAAACCCCCTCTCCTGGGGGAAGTTCTATCCATCCTCAGGATGAGGCCTCGACGAGTGCACATATTTATATGTTTAATTGGATTAATTTGAACACTCTCTCTAAGACATACGACACACTAGGTAACCCTAACAGAGGAAAAGTCACTAACAGTACCGGTACTTTACTAGATCCATCACCATCCTCTGTTAGTCCTCCATCAGTTAATCCTTCGTCTAGACCACTTCATATTGAGAAACCTATGTTTGACTCTATCTTACGCCCTCCTAAGAGACCTATCCGTAAATATACCTTTAATCCTAGTTCATGTGCCTCCCAGAACTACAACATTGTTGAATATTTGGCTCAAGCACTGTGTGTTATGTCTGTGTTAGAAGTTATACAACAATGCCCCAGTCAACATAGAATGCTCTTGTCTGCTATTGGCGTTGTTGATCCTGAGTCGTACAACCATATCATGTTTAACCTGGTTAATTGTACATCTTGACTCTCCCATCAACTTGATTTCCAAGATGATGTTGTTGTTCACAATCAACAAATCCACCGAACTATTCTAGATGAGGGAGCCTCAACTTGTGTCATGTATTTAGCATGTTGGAAAATTTTAAAATCACCCGCACTTAACAAATCCCCAATGATGTTACGCACCTTCGATGGGCGAGGTTTTCATCCCCATGGGATTTTACAGTCCCTACCCATCCAATTGGGTGTCAAAACTTCCATTATTGATGTCGAGGTGGTCGATGCTCCCCTAGATTACAACTTGTTACTTGGAAGAAGTTGGTTTTATGCTATGACTATCGTTGCTTCGTCAGTATTTCGATGTGTGCAATTTCCCCATCAAGGTAAATTTGTCATTGTTGATCAGTTAGATTTCTGCACGACCGATGCTTACGCTCCCTCTACCAACAACATTCCTTTCTTGGGAGACCACAAGATCACGTATGAAAGCATTGGTGTTGGCTTACTGAAAGATTCTAGCCTTATGGGTACCTTCCCTACACCACTTCCACCGACTACACATCGTATTTCTACCGTCGATATGATTTCGACCATGGCTTATCAATCTTTTGAATCATCTGACCCTTGGATTATATCTAGTCCATTGGAATTCGATACACTAGGTGACACTATGCCACTTAGTCCAGCCGAAACATCATACGTTTCTATCCAATCCACTTCTCCCTCTTCGGATGACCGACATCTATTGGCACCCGACAGTTACTCGATGCCATCACGGTTAAGTTCCTTATCGTCTGCAATCGACTACATTTCCCCAATTTTTCCCTATGATGAATCTATGATGTAAATGTTGAGCATTGACGAGCTAAATTAGGATGATAACCACCATCGATCCTCTTTTCTTCCCCCTCGTGAAGAAATTCGGGAAGATATACAATCTATCTCCCCTCCTGATGTCGATTTTCCATCATCTCCCATGCCTTCAACTTCTGATGATTTGGATCTGGTAGTTGACATGGTGATCTCTTCGGTAGGGTTTTTTGAGCTTGATATCCTTACCCCTGTCGCGACCCTCAACATGTGTTCATTCCAGAGTGATTTTATTCCATCCAGTAAAGATCTCTTGGAATCGATGACCAAGTTTTGTCCCTTGACATGGTGTCCTTCCTGGACATTATTCTCTTGGAAGCAATGATCAAGGAGAGTCCACGAGCATAGTTTTTCTCTCTGTGGCAAGCTTGTTGAAAAATGAAACAAAGGTCATGAGCATATTTTCTCTTCTCTGTGGCAAGCTTGTTAAAAAATGAAACAAAATCTTTGAGAATAGTTTTCCTCTTTGTAGCAAGCTCGTTAAAAAATGAAACAACAATCTGGGGATGAACCCAGAGCCCTAAGCATAGTTCTTTTCCTGTGTCAAGCTCGTTAAAAATGAAATAGTCACCTCTCTTGAACCTTGATTTCATCCACCCTTATCCTTTTTCTCCATCTAGTAGATAAATTGGTGACAACCTCAAAGTCGGTGAATGAATTGAAGCTTGGAGGGCATCTCTTTAGTCTTTGATGATCATTCTGGAGTTAAGCCACTAGATTTCAAGATGGGGGCATACCAAGCTTAGTATTTTTTCTTTTTCGTTCTCTAAAACACATGAGAACGTAACTGAGTAGACTTTTATCTCTTTTTCAGACTCGCATGGATATACAAAAAAGGAACCCCTTGGAGTCTTCTTTGATCTCTTTTCAGACTCTCTAAACATGAAAAGATTGTCGAGTGATCTTGTTAACTTTCCCACTCATTAAAAGGTTTGAAAGGGCCTCTTTCGTGTGATAATTTATCTCTTTTTCGGCCTCGGGAGACTAACATTATGAAAAAGGACAAAATTGGAGTCGTCTTTAAGTTGTTTTTAGACTCTCTAAATATGAAAACCATCGAGTTTACCTTCTCTAGACTTGTTAAACAATTACACATTGAAGGGATCATATGATACCGAACCCTTACTTCTTCCAGTTCGTTAAACAAAGGAAGAGGGACTTACCAAAGGTGAGTCATATCAATCATGTGTTACCCTCCTCAAGATCGCTAAATTAAAAAGAGGTACTCATCTATCTGGATGGGGGAAAAATTGAAAGAAGCAAGCCAAGCAGTTTTTTGAGAACATTACCAGTAACCCTTACGGTCGCCCTTGAAAAAGACACTTTGTCTTTGCATGCATTTTAATCCACTGAACCTTTGCACTGAGCCAATCCTCTAAGTTTCTTTTACTCCTTTGGGTCACTTGAAAAAAGTCACAACATCCACTGCATCATCAAGTTTTGGTCCATGTCATGTTTCTGTTGGTGTGCCTCAGTGTTCAAGGGAAGTATCTACCTCGGGAGTCAACCATCACAAATATCCTGTTTCAATACCTGTGTCAGTCCATGTTCATTTGATCTACCAATTACATCTCTGTGTCAGTTTCATGTCATTGATGGGGGATACATCAAGGCCCTCCTTCTACAAGTCTATTTCTAACGACTTCAACACATTATCCAAGAGCTAGAATTAGAAACCAGTTAGTACCTTGGGACCTGCATGCCTTAATGGAAGGCCCCCTCGTGTCTGATAGTGGGTTTACATCATTGACCTATGATCATATGATTCTATGGATGTTCGACTTCAACTCATCTATTCACATTCATCAGAATGTACTAGAGTACCTTGGGAATTATTGACATCAATGGTGATCTCCCTCACGCTTGTTAACAGTTTACATCATTGACCGGTAATCAAGTGGTTTATGCCATGTTCGACATCAGGACATCTATTCGCATGGTTAGATTCGTACTACATTGAGATCAGTAAGAATACCCTGGGTTGAGTGTCATCACTCTTATGTATACTTTTCCCAGGTTGTGAAGGAGTTCTTTTGAACTATGACACATATACTGTAACATAGATCCACTTTGTATTGCTCGTGGCTATGTCTTGTCATCTCATAGATCCACTGTGTATTCTTCATGGATATGATCAGTTTAGGTCATAGGAGTATAGATCCACATTGTATATATAGTGGCTATACCATTTTGTCAATATAATTATGGATTCGCAGTGTATTTTATGGCGTCCATACCTAAAAAGTCTTTATCAGTCAAGCATAGGTATGCCTTCCTTGGGTTTTGAAAGATGTCATAATATATGTTTGATGGTTGTGTACAAATTTTTTTGGTTTCTATGCATCCATACCCTTGCTCGAAAAAGTCTACAAAGTACTTTAGTCATCATCGTCTTCTAACTTCATACTTTAGGGGGCAATCTGTTACACCTCCAAATTACTCACTTCGATAGTGTCACAAGTGTCGTCATTACAAGTGTTATAAGTGTCGCATCTTGTCTGCAAGTGTTGCATCTTGACTACAAGTGTTTCAAGTGTCACAAACATCATACTGCCATCTTTCCCATGTCGTGCCTCTAACAACATCACAAAGACACTTAAGACACCTCAAAGGCTAGTTTGGAAGAAGATAAATTAGTTGACAGGAAGTACAAACCTTTTTCCATTGAAATAACCACTAAAAAATGAATTTTGGAGAGGAGCGCTCCCCTACCCATTGTCAGGGAGTGTTGGCGTTCATTGAGCCTCTTTGGGGGAGTGTTTGAGCACCCTGTGCACCCTTTTGGGGGAGCGCTACCCTATTCTCAGCAATTTTTGTGTTTGTTGAGACAAATAAGGGAAGAATCCTTCAATTCCTGAAGGTAGTTGGATTTGAATAGATGGTCAAGGAATGATCTTAGGGAAGATCCTCAACTGAAGGAGTGGAATCCTCAAATTATCCCAAATATATCTCAAGTGGTTGGACCTCTCCAAGGTTATATAAGGAGGCCCTCTCATGGTGAAAGGTACAATGGAGATTAAGAATTACATCAAACTTATGATCTCATGAGTGAGATGTCATCAAAGAAATCAGTGGAGATTATTTGAGCAAAGGGGTTGGACAAGGAGGACTGGAAGAAGTTGTTGCACCTTCATTCAAAGAATTGTAAGTACTTTTACTTGTTCTCATTAATAATCAATGCTTAGCCTGTTTCTTTCAAATTGATGCTTGTTCCACATGATTTTGTCTGTAGTAGATGAATCTATGTTTGAGCTAATCTCAGTAGAGTAGGAAGTCTTTTGTACCTTTTTTTGTTTTACAAGACCTATCAAGGAGCTCAGGATCAAAGCTCAGCCAGGACTTTGCAAGAAAAAATGTCGCTAATAAGGTTCATATCTTTCTCCTTCTCTTTCATTTATTAGCTTGATTAGATTTAAAAGGAAGTCAATGTCCATGTTAAGAACTTTTCTGTATTGGCCTTAGGAGTCTAGAGACAAAGAGGGAATTCACTTGTCTGCAGGGGGATTCACCTACAACAATTTGTCTCTTCATGCACTCTAGCATGGTTGTACTCCAATCGAACACTCGTACATTTAATCATTGTACTGCACAATGCATATGTGCCCAGGAGGCCTGATGTAAAGATGTGGATCTAGTGATCCACCAAATAAGTAAAACTATCACTTTCAATGATAGGTTGGTGATTTTGTGGATCGATACCTGGGAACCCACTTTATCTATTTCGACCTCACAGTGTAGTTTGATCAACTCAAAAATGTAGTGAGGCCTAGAGGGAAAAGCAAGAAGGTTGACTAGTTCCCCTCTCCTCGAAAGGCTAGTCAGAAAATAAATAACTTCAGTCTTTGGAGTCAATGATTGTCCCTCGAGCATTAAAGCCTCTGCATATGGGTGCCAGTAATCTACCAAGGAATTCAACAGCCTGGGTTGTGCTTGCATGAGTGGACACCGAAATAATTTCCACAATCCGCATTGTTTTAATGCGGTGACAGCAGAAGGTTCTTCCTCGACCATTGAATCAATGTCCCCATGCTCTCTCTCTCTCCAATGGACATACATCCTAAAAAATGACAAGTTCAAAGGAGAGTCAAATGATGCATTTTTAAATTTTTAATTAGTTGGAGGATGTACTCGGTCTGTATTGGGGACAGTGGTGTATGTACGCGGGAATAATTTTAACTACCCACGTGCATACGCAAGATGTGCTTGGACAACCCACATACACGCAGGGCCGACCTTTTTAAAGGTGTGCACCTCTGCAAAAAACAAAAATAAATGACAAAAGGAAAATTGGGAATGCAAGAGGGACTAGATTGTACTTACTTGGTCCAAGCGGAAGTTTGTTTCGTCCACTGAAGCTCCCGGAATCAACTTCTTTCACAAAGGGGTGTTTTTGGATTTTTGGTCAATTCTCAATTTGCAATGGTGATAATGAGCTGCCATCTTCTATTTATAGAATTTTTTGGCCCTTTTGTCATTTTTTGACCCCCGTTGTCATTTTTTCTGGCTTGAAAATCATATAACGTGGTTCTTGAGTTTCTCATTGGATGTTACGATACACTTTACTTTTGGTTCGGAGAAATTTTTGGGAGTTGGGGAACTTTTATGGTCCTTTGGTGAAAAGTCATTTTTTCCAACTCTGTGCATTTAAGTTAGGATTCCACCTCCACTTGTTGCACCTCGTTGTCCTTTTCACTTTACCATAGGATTGACCCCACTAAATTACGACATGGAACCGTCATTGCTTCTCTATAAGTGTCATAATTTAGTGGTAGAGCCTACCCTCACATGGATGCCCTAGGTAGATCTTGGTTGCATTTTGGTGTTCATGTCGTCGCTAATGACTATAGGCTCGAGAGTCCTTTTAGTATTGTCTTGATTACAAGTTTGAGCCTTCACATGTCGGATATATTATCACTCTTGGCCTCACCCTCGGGACTCCCAAAAAACAAACGTGCCTTCTTTTAAGACCTTTTCAGACCCTCTAAACATAAAAATATTGTCAAGCAATCTTGTTGCCCTTCATGCTCGCCAAACTAAAATTTGAAGGAACGTCTGTCCGGTGGTAATTTACCCCTTTTTCGGTCCGGATGGTCAATTGTATGAACAAAGGTATACTCTAGGAACTTCGGTTCGCTAGAAGAGTATTCTCAAATATAAGTTTAACCCTTTTTCGGGCCTGAGGGACTAAATTTATGAAAAAGGAACCCCCACGGAGTCCATAATTAAGCTCTGTTCATACTCCCTAAAAGTGAAAATATCGTCAAGTGAGCTTGTTTCTTCACACTCGTTAAACCAATCCAGAAGAAAATCCATTACAGAGTCCATACTTAAGCTCTTTTCAGACTCCTTAAAATTGAAAACATCGTCGAGTTACCTTGTTCTTTCACACTCGTTAATTGGTTCAAAAAAACATCTACTGGCATGAGTTTACCCCTTTTTCCAGCCTGTAGATTAAGGAGGAAAAGGGTACACCTCAGGAGATTCGTCTCGCCGGGAGATTTCTCCTCAATAAATTTCACCTTTTTCAGGCTAAGGAGACTAAATCTAGAAAAAGGCAGCGAGTCCATAGTTAATTTCTTTTCAAACTCCTTAAAATTGAAAATATTGCCGAGTGATATTGTCTTTATCACACTCGTTAAAATGGTTTTGAATAGACGTCTTTTCGGTGCTAATTTATCCATTTTTCGAACAGACTAGACTATCTTTGAAAAAGGTACCCCAGTGGAGTCTTCTTTTGTGCTTTTTCAGACTCTCTAAAAATGAAAAACCACTAAGCTTACCTTCTCTGGGCTCGTTTAAAATTACATTGAAGGATGTTATTATTGTTTCTTCTTAATCGCATTTTCATTCCTGCGTATTTGGCCTAATTTCGGCTCCATGTGGCTCTCAACTGAACCTTTGAATAATGCCTTATACGCAAGCCTTGTATCACTTTGCCTCTGCGTCTTGACACCTTGACCCATGCAGGAATTTTCTCGAGTGTCCTTTTCCTGCACATGTTTCCTTGCTCTGACCATCAATGTGTTTCTCATGCTTGGAACTAGCATGTTTGCAACACTCGTTCCTCCTTTGTAATGTAGCATTATTTTATTCTTTTTCAATCTTTCAAAATATTCAAAAAGACAAAAAATGAAATATACCCCAAAAAGAGGATGGGAAAAGTATTTTATTTTTATGGCAGCACAATGAGTTGCCCTTGGACAAATCGCATCCTTTCGTTTGTTCGTCAATCTATGGGATTTAATATGACCTTAGGGAGTTGTTCTCGTAACATAGAGTTGTGTCCTCCTCTGTTTGGTTATTCTTCCAAACATATGGAGAGTCTGTGTTTCCTCCTACATCGTGAACTTATGTCAATGTCATGCTTCCCAAGTCTCATATTTCATTGTGATATTGTCCAAGGGAAGTTTTACCCAACTTGAGTTGCCTCTTCTACAGTTTGTCTCTTGTCCTCATGCCCGACCATCCTGAAAGTTCAATCAAAGTCTTTTTTCAAAATCAATGAAGTTCTCTACCTGATCACCAAGATCCTCTTGTCTATTCCTTGAAAAGTTGTCGAAGAACTCTGGGTAGTGAATATGTACACTCGCATTACACTCCTACCAGAGTTTAGAAGATCTTGAAGTTGTTGCTCGAGCTCTGAAGACCTCATCTCTAGCCATCATGCATCGTTAGCTTCTTGAATATGGATACCATTCATGTATATATTTTGATTTTGAGATGTAGATCCACTGTGTATTGTTCGCATCTACACTTTATATAGTTATATGACATGAATCTGTAGTGTATTTGATTGGAAGCCATGATTTATTTCATCATGAGCATGGGTATGCCCGCCTCGGTGAGATAATTTTTATTTTGCATATGCCACCTCCCGAACTTTGGTCCCAGGCTCACTCATTTTGTATGTTGGTAAATATTTGTAATGTATTTCGGCCATCAGATTCTCTTCTAACCTCACACATTAGGGGGCATCTGTTATAACCCCAATTTTCACCAGACATGCATACCTAGAAGCAGGCCATCTTACTTACTATTTTTTCCAAGCCAATACTGAATAACTCTTCTTAAAAACCAAAATTTTGAAGATGTATGTGCCCTGCACCACTACTCCCTGCATATGTACGCTAGTTGCACCATTACTACATGCATACATACGCTAGCTAAACCATTACATCCCACGTATACCCACAAATGTTGCAAGGGAAAACGGGATTTTGGGTAGTTTCCTAACCAATTGATTGCCCATAGCCCATCACCCAACCGAATAACTATATTTTTGGCATATAAAATAAGGTGTTGGGATCCCATTCTAAGGAGAAGCATGGAAGCAATGAAACTCTACCCATTTCCTAATCCCCCCTTGCCCCAAGAATTTGTAGCCACATTGTGAGATTGAGACAGAATTTCCCATTCTCGCCCCTTTTCCTCATCCATAAACCTATGCTTATTCTCTAGAGAGAAGTGTGAAAGAAGAAGGATATGTGGAAGAACTTGGAGCTTGGTGAAGAGGATACCAGGACCGGTTTTGAGGAGAAGTCGTCGATCTTGTTTTGTAATTGACATTATGAGATTAATATAAAGAAGTACTTTTGTCGTCCCGCCATATGATGTGTTTAATCTGTATGATTGATTTACATTTTGTTATGAAATCTGACCCATTAATCCATATATAGAATGCTTGTTCGCAGTCTCTTGTTTATATTTTGGTGAATGCAGGTCAGCCTTGGGAGGAGATTTACAGTCGAGAAGTGACCAAATGCATTGCGATCGACACCAGATGCAGAGTTCAAGGTAAGACTACTAGATCCCTATACTTTGTACTTTATATATGAATGTGGGGTGTTGTCGGATAGTGGTTGAAAGTAGGAGAATTTAGATGGTTATCTCTGCCTCCACTTTAGAACCCTAGTGTAGTCCATAGGGGGGTTTTCCCACTATAGCACTCTCTATATGCATAATGAGAAACCCAACAACCTATATAGCCGAATCAAGTTACACTTTTATGTTGGTCACAACAATAAGGAATGGAGTAGACTCATTTTTGGGACCAATGAAATATGGCACTATTGGAATTAATGTGAGCGGTGTAGGTGAAATTAGAATTATCTCCTACTACCACAACATGTGGAGGCTTTGCTTCCCATGTAGCATTTGTTGAACACACTGCCCACACTAAGNGGGGGGTGAGTTAGTGTGTGCACTTTTCTAAATTCTCTTCTTCTTAAAAGTTAGCAGTTAATACATA
The DNA here is from genome assembly GCA_010110895.2 of Picea sitchensis. Lineage (NCBI taxonomy): Eukaryota > Viridiplantae > Streptophyta > Pinopsida > Pinales > Pinaceae > Picea > Picea sitchensis. The sequence continues at coordinate 106,977 of SNQJ01S0089404.1, forward strand.
TTTGAACAGATTAAGAACAATCAAATCAAAATCACAATGGACACAGAAGGTACCAGATGTTTGTATATAATTTATATGAATATATGTGAATATAATGATAAGGATTTTCCCAGCACCAACTAATTTGTTTCAACACCAACTGAAGTAAGGAGCACCAACTCTCAATAAAGACTCATCTTGCTGATAGAACATAGTCTATCCAACTAGAGTTCAACCAACTCTAGTAGCAGTGATTCATTAATGAATCAATTATGTTTCATGATCAAAGGTATACAATAAACACTCGTCACTACAGTTCATCTTCTCTCTGAAATTTGCACCTTCTTCACTTCGTCTTTCTTCTAATATTTGTGCCTTATTCAGTTTCGCTTCTCTCTGATATTCGCATGGACCTTAGGTCTGTATTCCCTTCATTTTCTCTATAGACTTCTCTTCCTCAATGAGCCTATCTTTTCCACAAGCCCATATCCTCCTTTCTCCAAGCACACTTTCCGGTGAACCAATCATGGTTGTATTTATAGTGACTTATGCTCAAAACTTGTTTAATTTATTGAGCTGACTTGTGAAACAAGTTATAACTACTTGTTTATTTACAACAACTTTTGGGACCACCAGAGATCATCGTTCTGGGTCTTTAAATTTATACCTAGAATCCCCTTTTACTTTCGTAAATCGATCGCAGGCATGGATCGATTTCTTTCGTCTCTATAATAACAGAGATCGATGCTTCCTTCAAACCATCTCATATGATCATAGGCATAAACCAGGGGCTTGTCAAGTTAAGAAACACATTACATTCCGGTCTTTAAATCTCTTTACCATATGACCAATGGTGGTGACTGTTAAAATATTGTGTAACTGCAAAGAATATTCTTATCCCTTTTTGTGGATAAAGATAAAATATATTTATTATTGATTAGATCAATCCCCTTTTGTGGATTGATCATGTTGGGTATTGTAAATGGCCAAATCCCCTTTTGCGGATTGGTCAAACCCTAATTGTAATAGGATAAATAAGAAGTCGACCCCAGAATATATTAAAGGTGGTTATAACCACCGAGAAGAAGAAGTCATCCCTGCTAGTGAAGAGACACTTCCACACGTGCCCGAATTGCATAAATAATAGAGGCCAATGCCTCATTTTTTAGACAGACACTCAATTCACTCATCTAGTGTGAAAGTATTGAAGGAAGCTGCAGTTACCAGTTGTTGGAGGAAGGAAGAGAGAGAGAGGTGCATCTCTGGGAGAGGAATCTATGTATTGCTTGGTTCATTGTCTTGGCATTGTATTGTCTATCTATATTAAGGAAGTTTTGTTGGGTTTTCTTCCCCTTCAAGGTTTCCTAGGATAAATGCGTGTGTACTCTTGTGATTGTGTTTCTCTCAGTGATCCTATCTATCCTATTGTTATCTAGTAAATTGAAAGTAACCTAATAATAGTATAAACTTTAACATGGTATCAGAGCTAAGCTAAAGAGAACATCTTTCATAGGAAAAAGAAAAGCGTCATTGTTGTTGTACATGAAAATTAGGGTTTTTTATTAAAGAATATTTTCAGCCTCAAAACCATCTAGAAAGGTGTGCCCTACCTCAAGGAACATTTTGGCATCCTCAATGCACTTTTTCAGTGGCTAGATCTCCTGGAAAGTGAAACCCTAGTTTTCACAAAGTACCAGAAAACCAGAAGTACCAGTGTACCATTGTACCAGAAGTACCAGAAAACCAGAAGCACCAGTCCAGAAATCTGCAAATCAAGTTTGGAGGGGTAAAAGTTGGATTTTATGAAATCTAAACATAGCATGCTACTCACCTCAGTCCAGAGCATCTTTTGGTAATTTCAGTTTTCAGATCCAAGTGATTTGATTTTTTTATTATTTCTATAGCCCAGAGGGCTAGGGTTTCTTCTACAAGAAAGAATGGATACCAACATGAGGGTAGAAGACAGGCTGGAAGGAACTAGAAACTTCAGATCTTGGAATCATAGGTTGCATATGATTCTAGATGAGAATGATCTCCTAGAACATGTTACAGTGAGTGTACCAAAACCAGATTAAGAAGAGAAAAAGACCAAGCATAAGAAGAATGAAAAGAAAGCAAAGAGAATCGTGTCAGATTCAGTAAAATATCACTTGATCCCTCATATATCCGAACTATAGACAGCAAGGAAAATGTATGAAGCACTCACCATATTATATAAAAGAAAAGACATTACTCAGAGTCTTACCTTAAGAAATCAGCTTCATAATATGAAGATGGACAACTCAGAATCTGTCACATCCTATCTTATGAGAGTTTCTTAGATCAGAGATTAGCTTGCAACTATTGGAGATGTCATTAGTGACAAAGAACTTGTAACCACAACCCTAAATGGGTTTCCAACATTTTGGATTCCTTTTGTACAAGGAGTGTGTGCAAGAAGCAAGTTACCCAAGTTTGATAAGTTATGGGAAGATTGCACACATGGAGAATCTAGAATTGCAGACCAACATAAGAGATTAATTGTCGATGAAGAGGAATCTCTTACAGCTCAAAAGAACAAAAGAAGTTCCTTCGGGAAGAACAATAAAGAAGCTAACTCCGTAAGAGTTCCAGATAAGAAGATAGATGTTTCAAAGATCAGATGCTACAACTATCAAAAGTTGGGAAACTTTTCCTATGACTGTCCTCAAGGAAAAGGGAAAAGAAAGCATCAAGCACATGTGGCAGAGGAAGAGGAATCTCCTCCCTCAAAGAAATATTTAGAAGAAATTGAGGATTATGTACTTTAAGTTGAAGATAGTTGATCTGAAGAAAGATAGAAAATGATGGAGTCCGTGGAGCGTCCCCACACACACAAAAAAGATAAGTATTCATGTTTATTTTTAGTATCTTGTTTACTTTAATACTTTATCATTACAAGTTATATTTTTGTGAGAATGTTAATTAACCTCATTTTATTTCAATGTCTATGCAGACTTATGAAGGAAGTGTCAAAGAAGAGGATGAATAAAGAGATAAAATATTTATTTAATGTATGATCACTGATGAGAGTCACAAAGAAAGCATATTGTAAGTAAGTTTACAAGTCTCGGAAGAAAGAACTTATGCTGTGACTTGAAGAAGTTAGACAACATGAGAAGGACGTATGATATGGTGACAGTCAATAAAGACCAGACAATATTCAGTACTTATATAGGAGCAGGAGGCTCCTAAATATGTAGATTAGAAATATTCAAGATGAAGAAAAGGATGGATACTCAGATCAAGTGGATGAGATGCAGGTAACTACATGTTTCTCCAGTACTATTCTTATATATGGAGAGGGAGTAGGTTGATCCAGTATGAAGATAGAAAGAAATAAATATTCGAACTCAAGAAGGCACCCAGGATATTACAGAAGAAAACTTCAAGGATTATGATTACAATCTATTAGCTTGGTGCAAGAGGGAGCCATGTCTCCGAGTTCGAAATGAAGGATCATAATTTGATGCAGTTATAAAAGAAGATGGATGGTGCCCTGATATTTTGATCAAGATGAAAGCTATCCAGTAGATGGATGGTGCCCAGCAAATGGGTAGCATGGTATTATACCATGGAAATATTTTGAACCACAAGAGATATTTTTGATCTTGTAGCTAGACCTTCGTAGAGAAGGAGAAAGACAAAAGACCTTCGTAAAGAAGGAAAGAGAAATCCCACAGGTAGACCTTCATAGAGAAGGAAAAGAGAAGAGACCTTCATAGAGAAGGGGAATGAGAAATCTGCCAAGGTTGGCCTCTGTCCAAGTGTTGAGTTTTGGATACTCCAGGGACATGCTAGAATACCCTTGTAGAGAGGGGTGTGACCACCCTCATAGAAAGGAGTGTGGATGTTTCTCCAAGGGGCAGCGGGTAGATACTCTCCTCTGGCCAAGGATTGAGT
>SNQJ01S0089405.1:35310-47817 GCA_010110895.2 Picea sitchensis
CACTTCGGGCTATGTTTTTCTTTTTGGAAAGAATTTGATTTCATGGGCATCTAAGAAGCAACCCATAGTTTCTATCTATTCTGCAGAAATGGAATATGTAGCGGCAACAAAAACAACATGCCATGCAGTTTGGCTTAAAAGGATTTTGGATATACGACAAAATAACCTATTTCGATTTTTTACGACAATAACTCTGCCATTTCCTTGTCGAAGAATAATGTGTTTCATCATAAAAACAAACACTTTGATACTCGATTTCATTTCATTAGTGAACTCGTAAAAAATGGTGACATTTTCCTCAAATTTTGTGGTTCTAAAGCTCAATTAGCTGATATCTTCACTAAACATTTGGGAAGATATGTTTTTCAATTTCAACATCAAAATTTAGGCATTATTAATAATGTAATCCTCCAGATTAAGAGGGATATCTTCACTAAACCTTTGGGAAGATATGTTTTTCAATTTCAACATCAAAATTTAAGCATTATTAATAATGTAATCCTCTAGATTAAAAGGGATTGTTAGGAGTTGTAATTGTGTTAACACATCAGTTAGTTTGTTCAACTTTAATATTTATATAACTAATATGAAATCAATTATGTGTGTTCATTCTCAACCATTTTTGGTATTCTTCTTTATTTGTTGTTTACACAAAGGTGCGCTATTATGGAGGGAGTGTGCGGCCCGAGGCTAGAAGGAAGATCAAGATTCCCAGTACACAACTACTTCATGCTTGGTCTATCCACTTGCTATAGTTCCTCATGACAGAGGCTCTGTCAATGAAAAGCATAATCAAGGAAGGCGCGGTATTCCCAAGGTGGAAATCGGTCTGAGACGCTCTTGGGCTGCCATAGGAAGAGCATTTTTGCACAGTAAACACAAACGAGAGTTGGGGGTTCTTACATTCCCACTAGTGACATCTACTTAAACGTCCATGCATTTCATCGGAGTTATAGTGAAACGGGGAAGCATTTCAATATCTTTGTGCGTCGATACGGGGAATCACCTCTGGTTTACATTAGGTCGTGTAAGAATATTTATACAATAGAAGGTAGGTTCATTAATGAGCTTGAACTGGGAAATCGGTTCTTGACATCGAATCTGGAGGATGTCCATGTTCATTTATGGTGTTGGTTAAACGTTTTTATTTTTTTGGGCTTAGTAAAAATTAGTTGGAATATGTAAATTTGAACAAAATCTCTATTTTTTTATGTTGTTTAAATTAACTTTCTAAATGCATAAATAAATTCAGCATAAAATTTCAAACAAAATCAAACCAAAAAAGTGACCAAAAAACCTAAAAAAAATAAAAAATATAACGTTTAAAATACTGTTTAACGTAACCATGATGGTGTCCTACATTTAGAAGCCCAAGACATATGATCTCTCGCCCTTAAGGCGGTTCCTGACAAATTACATTGACGTGGTTGCTAACAAGTACCCGTTCTGGAACAGAAGTCTGGGTGCACGATAAACAATCTGTTTGGTGCCGTCGAACCTACCAATGAGGTGCAAATCGCAGAGTATGTGTGAAGTTGCTTTCCCCTGTGTTAAATAAAGCGTGGCTGGACGCATCAACCTTATGGTCAATGCACCAAGAAGTTTGTCTTTAAAGAAAATGGGACCTGTCTCGAGAGACCAAATCTCTGCATATATAATGGAATTGTTTGACTCCACGTTAGCGCTGGTTTTGTTGGGGTTCCACATCTCTGGGATGTGTATTGACTCAAAAGGTGATGGAGAGCTTACTGTTCACTATGAGAATCACTTGGTGTCTTCGAGTTGATTGCTTGCTTGGTAGAGTCCGAGAAAAGGCGCAGGGCGCTAACTGTTGAACCTATGAGCGGTGCCAACCTGTTTGAGAAGACTTTTTACAGTTGTGATTTGGGGTTGCAAATTATACAGGGTGGATGAGAGGGGTTCGAACCTTGGACAGGTAATTCGATCAGCATAAGTCAAATGCGAGAGTTAAAGAGGCGTGAAGGAAATTGGAAAAGCCTGGATCCTAGTTGTAGCGTTGATAGAGAATTCATCAATGTTATTTGTGGAAAAAATTGACGATGGTAAAATTAAATATGTTTTTTGAATTTATTTGGAGTTTGTGTAGATAAACATGTTGAGCTTAGTCAAACTCCATAAGTGGATGTTATGTTAGAATTGACTACTCTTAACACTTGTCTTGTCTATGTGGAAACTCTTAAAAAAATAGGAGTGAATGTTTTGGAATTAGAAGCATTTTTATTGAGTCTAGCTTAGCTCAATTTTTTAGTGGTTTTGTTAGAATTAGCTACTTTAACAAATCACATTGAATCGAAGACAATGAATTGATAGTGATAAGGTCAAGAAACAGATAAAAGCTCAAAACATGTAAACCACTAAATACGAGGAAGATAATATTATCTAGCTCAAAACATGTAAACCACTAAATACGAGGAAGATAATATTATCTTTTGTCGATGATTTGAAGTCTTGCTTGATATTATTTTGGGATGTAAAGTCATTCCTTAGTTTGCTTGGTAAAGTGTGTGGTAGTTGGAAGGAAGTTTAGCTACATGTTGCCTCTAATTGTTCCTTGAGGTGGAAGCGAGTTGCATTACTCTTGCTGGAGAAACCATGATTTAATGGCAGACATAAGTTTGAGTTGGAATGGTAAGCAGGAAAAACATAGATGTTGTTTTGGATAATAACAAAGAGTTTAGTCCAGGGGAAGTTGGGGACAATGACAGTCGTGTGGAAGTAGCAAAAGTGTGGAAGCAACATAATGATTGTAGAAAACCAAGGTAAATTGTGTGAATTTAGTTGAATAAAATAGACTCATGACTATATGTTAATGTGAGTCACACTTTTGTAGCAAGTCTATGATGTAATGTTTATTGATTCTATGTATAGGTCCTTGAAATGTTTGAGCTTGTACCCATGGAGATGGATTATGTAATGTATGTACCTGTGTTTCTGTAACATGTAAAGGGCATATCGTTGTAAGACCTTAATAGACATGCATACCCATTTGTCATGTATTCCTATTGATTTGTAGTGCATAAACCTCTATTATAGAGTTCTTTAACACCTAGAGTGAGCCATGTCACGGGTCGACTGCATGCTCTATGAGTGGACCCTAGGAGGTGCCTAGAAAACCACAGGAGTTCATCAAGAAGTTGAATGAACCATGTACCTCAAGGACATCCTACTAAACCAACAATTGCAACGTTTGATGACCCATGCATTTCGGTGGAAGGGTCTCTTTATAAGGACTTTGGTAGTTTGGTGATGCATGATGGAGGTGCGAAGAGAAAGTACCGGGTTTGACCAGACATAGAATTTGCTAATCAAGAGGTGTGACGATGAAGACCTGACGTGACGATGGTAAAGACAAGTAATCATTAAGGGGGAGTGTTGGGATATGTATCTCCCACTTGTCTTTGGTGTAATCATATTTAAGGTTGTTATGATTATTGGTCATGATTAGGTAGAGTTGGTCTCTATGTAGAGTCTGTTTACTAGGTTGTAGGAAGTGGTTGAAACTAGTTGGATTTGAGAAATTCTCTCCAACTAGATGCTTCCTATATTGGTGTGAGGTTGAGATATTTTCTCAACTAAGTAGATTGTGAGATCAAGGTAGTTCTTCTATCTTGTGACTATAATTGTTTTATTTATATGTACTCTATTCATTGTTTAGTAGAGCACTTAAGCACAATTTTGGTGTGTGTAATTATATCTACTCTCCCTCTCACATTTCCCAAACTGGAACCTTGACAAACATTGATTTACCATGTTTATTTTGACTACAACATACATTTCCTCATTTCCAATCTTAATTAGTTACATTGGTGTATTGAAAAAACAACTTAAAATTGTCAATTTGTTGATCATATTACCCTTCTAAAAGTAATAATCAATAGCTCAAATATGTAGGGTTAGTTGAATGTAAAGAAATTAAATGGAAATAAAAGAAATATCTAATACAAATAATAACCAAAAATATGATTGAAACCCAATCTAAAGTATTAAAAGGAAGATGAAGCCACTTTATATATCTTAGTTTTGAATTTGAAACAAAATCAAGTTTCATCTTCTTGCAATTGTAGTCTAAATATAATCATATATGGAAGCCTAAGAAAACACACCAAATGCACATAAGGAGAGGCACCAAGATAGACTATAAAGTATATTTTGGGAAGGAAACGAATAAAAAAAATCCACACTATTGATCCTAGTGCTACCAAATATGTTAACCCCTTCTTTGTTGAGTCATTATTTTTTAACATATTTCCTAAAAATTAAATATGTATATAGTTTTTTTATATCCTAACTGAACCTAGGCTACACCTCTTTGATTATGTGCTAATCTTTTCAATTCTTACAAAGAACTAGACAAGATTTTAGAGTGATAAAATTTAGTCTATGAGAGATCTATTGTACATCATGCAATTCAAACAAATCTAAGAAACATACTAGGTTACAACATTTATTTTGAACAACTAAAATAACAAGTGAAATTGAGTAAATAGAGTAAATAATTGTGAAATTTGAATGATTTGCAATTCAAACAAATCTAAGAAACATACTAAGTTACAACATTTATTTTGAACAACTAAAATAACAAGTGAAATTGAGTAAATAGAGTAAATAATTGTGAAATTTGAATGATGTTTGTGTAAGCTCTTCCTCCCAAAAAAATTGATTTCATTTGAAGTTTAATATCCATGGTATGTTTTTCCTAAAAAAAAATAGATTTAATTTGAAGTTCAATATAGACATGGTATGTTAACCAATCTTTATAAAAATAATTCTCACTAAATATTAACTTAACACAAATATTTCATTTTAAATATAGAATGTAAGAGTTTCCTAAAAATTCCTAAACACACAAACAACTAATAATAGAAATCTTCAAAATTCTATTTCAAAAAAAATAAAAATTAATTTTAAATGATAACTCATTTATTTATTTTACAATATTATCTATCGATAATATTGATGGTCATATTATGATCATACCAATCTCTGACCATTTTAGTCATAAAAAAAACCCATTATTTTATTCATTGTATATGAAAATATAATACACTATTAACTGTTCACTTTGGTTTATATCATCACCTTACCCTTTTATCTGATGTTACTAATTTATCCCGTGAATGAATGACACCATATAGTGTCACCTAACTCTTTATCATGCATAGTTATCTCTCATTTTCTTTTATTACTCATAAATAGTTCTCTTTATTATATCTCCCTCTTACAAATATATTGTAATTTATTTATAATCAATTTATCATACATAGTTATTACTCATTTTATTTTATTAATTATAAATATTTCTTTTTATTATACTCCTTCTTACAAATATATTGTAATCTATTTATAATCAATTTAGTTTGGTTTTGTAGTATCAACATAATTATAAATTTGTTTTAAAATTTTTGGAAAACAACTTTTTTTTTATTGTATTATAAAACAATCTATCTATTATCACAATGCTTTGATTTATTTTATTAATTATAAAGATTTCTCTTTATTATACTCCCTCTTACAAATATATTGTAATCTATTTATAATCAATTTAGTTTGATTTTGTATTATTAACATAATTATAAATTTGTTTTAAAAATTTTCAAAAACAATTTTTTTTATTGTATTATAAAAAAATCTATCTATTATCACAATGCTTTGATTTGATATCTAAAACTTCAAAAGATACAAAAACATCATTTTATATTCCAATGTTTTCACTTGTTTATTTGGATGAGTAACATAATTTAATAGAGATATTTTTGTTAAAGGTAAGGGTAATTGATTTTTTTATTTGGCTTTGTAATATTTTTTTTATTAAGTTTTTAATAATTTGGAAATAGATGTAACTTATCAATTTTAAGATTTAATTATTTTTTAACTATATTTTAAATTTCATCTAATAAAATTAATAATCAAAGATATATAACTTTGTCAATTTGTATATAAAACATATTTTCAAATATTAGTATTTTGCTTAATAACAAATTAACTATCAAATTTCATCTCTACTTCCTATTAATATTAACTTGATCATATCACTACTTTTAACATTTTCCTGGCCATGCATATGCTAATATCAAATTAAATAGTAAAATAATAACACACAAAACCCACTCAACAAGCATTCAATTTAATTACAATAAATGTTTGCATTGTATGTAGACCCTACATCTATAATATGTCTGCATTTAAATATAGCATTCTCATAACAAAGTGTTTTTTTTACAAAGACCATTTAACTTTTGTTTTTGGACAAAACCTATCTACAACTTAGGTCACCATATTTAATTTTATCTCTTTAAATATATCATTTCTCTATTAAAATCTTGTTTTTTACCAAATCTATTTAGCTCAAATTTTTGAACAAAATTGGATTGGTTCATTAGTTTCCCGAACAAAGGTAATATAACCTAAAACAAAAACTGTCACATAAATAAATGTTACTAAACTGACAAAATCTGTCACATAAATGAATGTAAAACTTTACTCAGCTTTGAAAAAACCTGTCACAGAAATGGATCTAAAACTTTTGGCTTTGGTTGCTTTATTGCCTTGGCAAAAGAAACATAATTTAATAAAACAAAATATGTAAAGGAAATATGAAAAAACCTATCACATAAATGGACCTAAAACTTGGACTTTGGCTTTAGTTGCCTGGGCAAAAGAAACATAACTTAATAAAACAAAATATGTAAAAAAAATAATGAATGTAACAACTAATCTATTCATTATTATAAACAATCACCTTTAAGATAACATGTGTATCTCTACAACCTACCTACCTAATATCATTTGATTTTCTCCCATGTCATGTCTCTTCATTATTATGTAAAATAAATAATAAATGTAACAACTAATCTATTCATTATTATAAACACTCACCTTTAAAATAATATGTGCATCTTTACAACCTACCTCATATCATTTGATTTTCTCCCATGTCATGTCTCTTCATTATTATAAACAATCACCTTTATTTAGCTCTAGTTTTTAACAAAACCTATACTCAACTTTGGTTGCTTCATTACCTTAATTAAAACAAAACTTGTCACGTAAATGTATGTAACAAAAATATCCCTCGCAATTTTGTTTTTTTCTCATCTTTCCTACTTGGTAGGAAACCTATTATAAATCTATTGAATATTAAAAAAAAGTTATTAACTTCATGTTTTGAAAGTTTGATAATGAGCATAGGGTTTTCTTGAAAACGATACATAGATTATTGAAAACGATACATAAGATTATTGATAGTGAAAAAAGTTATTAGCTTACCTCATGTTTTGAAAGTTTGATAATATGCATAAGGTTTTTTCTTGAAAAAGATACATAGGATTATTGAAAACGAACATCATTAAGGAAAAATGAACACAAACATTTCATTGGATTGAAATTTTGGAACATAAATTTATTAAAACAATAGTTTTTGGAATTTAAATTTTATTAAAACATTAATTGTATTGTATTGAAATGTTTATTATTAAGTGAAATTAAAAATAAAATTTGAGCTGGATTGAAAGCTTTAAGTTCTAAATTGTAATAAAAGGGACCTTCTCCTCTTTTTAATCCATGCCAAATTTTTTTCACTTACCATTTCGGTATGATACTCCTTGTTTATGGGACAAGGGACCCCCTACCCTTGTGCAACTATTTGACAGGAGATGTACATCTACCCCTATGGATTTGAACTTGTGACCTCTAAGGAGGAAACACATGTTCTTAACCATTAGGCCCATTCTGCTTGTACTTATACTTATGTTTAATAACAACATTTGAGTTTAAACTTTTATATATATATATATATATATGAAGTGGAGGTTTACGTAACTTTTAAATTTTAAATGCATGTGTTTTTTAGATTTTTTTTTTTCAAGTGGAGATTTTAAGTCTTCTATCTTATTTATTGAATAAGAAAGTGGAGATTTACATGTATGGCTTTTAAAGTCTTTTTTAAAGAAGAAGTTTTTTTGTTTATTGGACAAGAAAGTGGATATAATTATTCTCCCCCCAGGCTAGGGGTAACTAAGAAGATGGTGTCTCGAGGTCTCCGGGTTGAAGACATGCAGTGGCGAGAGCCAGATGAATGGATAGAGCCCCTTTTCTTACCACACATCACCATTGTTCAACAACAACAATGTCCACCAAAATATCTTGGCCCATAGAGGACGATAGGTCTTGCTTCATGAGGTCACAAGTTCGGTGTCCCAGTAGTGTCATTTTAATAATTAAAGCATTTGTGCATGTTGAAAATAGTCTTTTCTTGATTATGAAAATGTTTTCTTGGAAATTATACCTTTTTCCTCATTTCACCTTGGTGGTTGACATGGCTTCCTAGTAAGTGGGTCACCCTTCGGGTAAAGGGATACTACTAGGGAGTCTCCTTGAAGGGTCATCGTACCATTCCCATCCATATTTGTCACTTTCCACACTTCTTACTTTTTGTTTCCTCATATTTTAGGTTTTTGGGATTATGGACCCAAGAAGGGATTGTACCTGATTTCATGGGAAGAAGGGGCTAAAGGCCCATAGGTGTTGTAATTGAAAAAATATAAAAACCATAAATTATCCTCTAGATGCTTGCCCTAATATCTTGAGAGCAATAAAACACTTCTATAAACTAATAAATGTCCCGCTTGTTGAGGGGATGCATTTACAGTCTCTTTTATGTTCCTTGCACATGACACTCAATGTGTTCCTAGCTTCAAGTGGCATTGCGATACTCTTTACTTTCCATTGCACATAGTATTCAATGTTCAAACCATAATCAATTAATGACAATAAAGGGCTTGGAAAAATGTTGCATTGCAAATGAGGATGCAACACACTCTCTACAAAGGCACCCATAAATGAGATAATATGAGACCTTGTATGTCAAGAAAACCCATTCCCAAAAGTCATACCCCCATCCACCTCATACTCTTTTACATGACTTAGAGAGGGTCTCTTTGGGAAACATTCCTTAGTTTGGGGACTACCCAATAGGGTACCATGACAACCCTCCCATACCTAAATTTGGCAAATTGTATAAGGTCTTTGAGCATTTGTTCAGTTTGAAAAGGAGGGATTTAATGCACATGCTTGGGTGGTTCTTTTTATTAAATACGACTTACTTGGCATGAGACACTTGACTTGTGGACCCTCGGAGGGAATACTTGTTTGTCTTTGCAGAGCCTTTCTAGGTGTAAGATATTCCATGGAGGGACTATGCCATTTTGAAATTCATGGGGGGTTGAAAACACCAAGGATGGACACCATACCCCACAGGAGGGGCATAGGACCCCAGAGCCATTGCACACTTGAGATGATGGATGTTTCTTGAGGAACTTTGAAAACATTAGGTGATGATGTCATATCCCCTTGTACATGGGCGTTGGACTTTGGAGGCCTAAGATGTCACCTTATAAGCCTCGACGTCATGTTGAAGGCTAGGTTTTTTATGGGCTTCATGGTTTCAAAATAAATATGGATTGGTTTGAAGAAGGAAGATGCATGACATGACCCTCTAGAGCATGAGAGATGGACACATGAAGGTTGGAGGCCCAATGAATTGTATCTAAAGGCTCAATGTCTCAATTTGAGGCATAGTGTCACCCTTTAGGGCATGGCATCACCCTTCTAAGGGATTTGCTTAATGTACTTTTATATTTTTAAGTTGTAAAGGAAAAAAGGGAGGGGATGACCCTCTTTATATTTTTTTGTTGACATTTTAAGTGGACAAATAGGTTTAGGTGACCTCATATAAATAAAGGTAATCTCACTTTTATTTTATGATCATCACTTGAGAATTACATGCATTCTTGGTTGAAATTTTCTCCCTACTTGGGAAATTCTCTCTTTCTCTCATCTTTGGTGCAAAATGGATGCTTTTACTTGTATATTGGTGCAATAAGGCTAGCGACTTCTCTTGATGCTTGTTTCTGATGCAAGAACATCACTATCAAATCAAGAAAGCGAAAGTGGAAGCCGAAATCGACACCTCAACACATTGAAAGAACCGAACCAACTCTTAATCAACTTGGTAGAGGTGTGGAGATTTTTTGAATTTCTCGTTGATTAATTATTTATATGTAAAATCGGTCCACCATTTGAAATGACGGATTATTGTAAATCCTTACACGATTGTAAGATATTACAGGTGTAGGATATTAGCCCTTATTAGTCATTAGGTTGCATTTAATTAAGTTGAGTAGGTAACCACTAGAGTAGAAGGTGGTAGAACTTAGATAGGATGGACAAGAGCTTGAGAGCCGACTCATTAGACAATTTTTTCATTGTATTGCTTGTAGGAGATAGTAGTTGTAACCATGACGTTTTGGATTGAATAGAACAGAGGAGAATTTATCCAATTGTATAGTGTTGATACTTTTTTACAGTTTTACTGTTGTTATGAGTTTTGTGAATGCATGAGGTTCATGGTGAATGAATGAATTCATGAAGAATTGAATAAGTTTCAATTGTTTCTCTTCTGTAAGTTTATGCAAGGAGTGCATACCAAACACAAGGAGTGTGTGTGTGAGAGTATTTTTTGACTCCAAGCTTAGAAGAGATAGCGTGGAACTTTTGTATGCAGAGTGTGCATATCAAACGCAAGGAGTGTGTATGCGAAGTCTTTGACTTGGAGAAAAATTTGGAGAAATAACTCAGTTTTCTCGTAAGTCTATGCAGAGATCTGTTGCAAGGAGTGCACAGGACCAGAAATCGACTAAGTGTCGAAGAAATCCCTTTGGGGAATTCAAAGTTCGAAGGAAGAACAAGTACAAAGGATTTAGTGGGAGAAATCCTTTAGAAGAAGAATTTTTGAAGGTTGGACAAGATAAAGGGTTAATATTCTCCCAGGAGGAGCCGAATCATTTCAGACCATTAGATCTTGGAGAAGTCGCGCACTGGTTAGTCGCGAGGATCCTTCAGAATTTGTAAATCGAAAGATTTGAAGTAAAGAGGGGTGAAAACCTCTGAAGCATGAAGTTGTGAAGTGGATCTCGACCGTTGGTTGTGGGAGAGATAAGGATCGTTGATTGTCCAGGGAGAATTTAGGGTTCACGATTCGGGATAAAGCAGTGGAGTTGTTGTCAAAAAGACTGAAACCCAAAGTTTCGAAGTGGAATAAGGGTATGATCTAAGCCATTGATCATTGGTTAAGGAGGACCATTGATCTCCGTGTGTGGAGAAAATTATCGATTTAGAAATCGGGAATTGTGGAGTGGAGTGTGTTAAATATTCCCAAAGGCAGGAATTTGAAGAGATCATAGTCGTTGGCTGTGTGAACGACGAGAGCTGTAGATCTCATTCAGAGGAATCCGCGATTCATAATTCAGAAGAATTGGCAGAGGTTGTACGCAAAATGTCCGAAGTTTGAAGCCCAAAGAGATTAAGGAGATAAGTGCAGGGTCACATACCAAGGTCATATGCGGAGAAGGACTATTGTGGAAGAGCTAGCACCCGAAATCTAAGACAATCAGAAAGAGTGCTTAGAAGAGATCGCCGGTGCCATACGACCTGCTGATAAAGAGAAAAAGAGACCTGTGTAAAGCATTCCAGAGCTATTGAAGGTTTGAAAGAGCTAATCCAGCTCAAAAGTTTAAGATCCTAGATCGGGAGGTCACACAACCCTTTGAAGAGAAGGCGGGGTTTGCACCAATTTCTTAGAAATTGTGATGGAATGTCTTGATAAGTAAGGGTTTTTCATGCTATCTCTTAGATTAGTTTAGAAGTTTATGCAATTATATGTTTTCCTTCTTGATCTCAAGGTTATTTTGTCAATCTCTTTGAGGAATATAAGGGCATAGACCCTCCATCAAGATCTATCTTTGTTGTCATTAAAAAATCTATTTGCAAAGGTTGCTACAAGGAGTAAACATGATTACAACCTTGTAGATTTACTTTGCTAAAGTTTGTTTACTCTAGGGAGTAAAAGGGATGACACCCCTAGAGGAGTAATAAACCCTAGCTCATAAATAAGAGACCCCATAACCCAATATATAAGGAACTAATTTTTTTTGCATTGGAGATTGAATATTATGCATTGATAAACGTGATATCAAGGAGATTGAAGTGTTGAAGTTTGAAATTTAATTCTACATGCTTTAAGCTATGTTGTTCCCTAAAGAAATCTTGATTAGCCAAGTAATCTAGTTGTTGTAATAAACCTTTAACAAACACATTCTCATTCACTCTTTCACTCACTCTTCTATTGCTGAAATTTACTTGTAAGCCTTGGTGATTTTTCTACTGATTATAAGCTACTGTTTGGGTGGTTTACTTGTTGATTTTAGTGGCTAGGATTTGCTGCTATAGAAAATGTTAGCTACAACCATAAGGCTGTTATAAAATATCATTGATAACACTTAAATAACAACCCTCTTTGTTATCAAAGTCTTGGTTCTATCATTGAAATATTGTCTACTAATTGTTAGCTTTATTTCCAACATCATACACTTGATTTTGGTGCTTTAATTTTGAGCTATCAGAACTTATTTAATGCATATATATATATAT
>SNQJ01S0089405.1:74819-87670 GCA_010110895.2 Picea sitchensis
ATTATGAGCTAGATGGATGATTAGTGTACTGATGAACAGATATTCTCCAGACAGAAAATGGTCCAGGACATTTATTCTTCTAGGACATATGCATGGATTAGAAGAATGGTTTTTGTATCACTCCTTGGAGTGAGTGACTTATTCAGTGTCATGTCTAATTACTTAGATAGAGTATGGTTTTGAGAGATGATGTAGTTGATGTTGTCATATGGCACTGATAGTGATGATGGTGCTCATATCATGAGATAGTCTATACAAAGATGATGATGCTACCGGTTGAATGGTATGTTTGTGCTCAAGACCATTGCCTTCAATACCTCCCTAGCTAGGAGGGAGTGTTGATATTATGGTAGCTGCGGGATGTATTTACCTCCACGTGTAACTTTGACGAGAATAGAATATTACAAGAAGCAAGAAGTAACCCTAAAACATTGAACATAAACCTAGAAGACAAGTCGGCTCAAGGAAATAATCAATATAAAGTATTTAGTCTCCAAAATGAGAAGTCATCCAAGACAACTCAGGAAACAGTATAAATACAAGTATCCATACCTCATTTTGTACACACTTCTCAGAATTGCAGCTGGGAACAAGTGCGCACTGCGAGAACTTGGCTAGTTTGCAATTTTGGGGAGTAGCTACAATCGACAGTTGCTGCAACATGGTTTCCTGGTTTAGGCTCAGACTTTCTGTTGGTTATGGTTGGAATTTTTTATCAGTATTGCTTATATTTATGCATTAGCCTTGGTTGGCTATTGGTTTGCTTCCAGAATCACTCTCTATCAAGGTTAATGTGCTCGGGGGTGGCTTCAGCCTATGGTTGGGTGACAATATTGCTACATTGTCTATGGTTAAATGAGAGCATCCATTGTTTTCTAACACTTATGCTATGAGGTTGGCATGTGAACTAGAATTGAATAGAGTATCCACATTTTTTTTCTTAACTTGGATATTAATATGGAAGGGTTTATTTATCTCCTTATCTTCCTTGTGAAGAAGGATAATTAGTTTCATGTCCTTATACATTGTAGTTCAGACAATATTTTCATCCACATCCAAGTTTCCCGAATCCATGGCTAGCAGGTTCTTCTTCTTGGCATCCTTCTTACAGTTCTTTGGATTCATCTTTCTACATAGCTTCCAACTCTTCTCTTCAATGTTACCATAGATATTACAATGGGTGGAGTGGTTAATTTTATCAGTCCAGTGACACACACTAGTTATTGTCATCATTTCCTTTCCTTTCAACTTCTTCTTTCCCTCCTTGGAAGCATCTCAGTGGCATTTCTATTTGGAACCACTTGCTTCTCCTTTGTTTTTTCTATATTCTCTAGGAATTTTTATTTCACATAGGCCTCATCAACTATCCTATGTTTAAATAACATCACTTTCTTCCTTAAATGACTATGTAGACCCCATGAATAATTAAGGAGTATAGTTGGGTCCTTGGAAGATATTCCTAACATAATCACCATTTTTCTTAACGCAGTGGTGTACTCTCACACATTTTCCCCTTTCCTCTACTTGAATCAATGCCAACAAATCCATTGGTCCTCTACATACCCAATAGGGTAAAACTGATACTTGATGAGGGTTTTGAATGCCTCCCACTTAGTTATTATGGGATCAGCCTCCAACCTAAGTGTCTATGTGTGACTTTCCCACCAAGTTAGGGGACGAACCTCTAATTTGAGTCAGAAAAATGAAATATTTTACTCTTCTACTATGTGATGTATATTTAAATAAACTTATGACTATTACAACCAATGATTCAATTTAATAATATCAATCTCGCTTTTATTGGGCTTTATTTCCACTTTCACTTCCATTTTGAATAAAGAAGTGATGACACTAGAACTTGGTTACTCTTTCTCTATCTCTTTTGTTGAATTTCTTTCTGGGTCTTCATTATCTTGTAATTTCTTTTCCAATCCAACTTCTAAGTTAGATCCACTAACCTCCTCAAAAGGTTCAAAATTGTACACTAGATATGTCATGAGGATGACCATGTTGTGAGATATATCAATGACTTATTATTGTAGCTTGAAAAATATCACCTCTGACTCATCCTTGGGATTATTACAATTCGAATCACCTACCATGGCTAGGGTTATAACACTTCCTTCTTAGGCCAATTCCTGGATCCTACAAAATCCCACAAAACCCTAAAGAAAAAATAGCTAATACTAGTATTATCTATAAACTGATGTGGATAATCCACTAGAATAGTTCATCACAACAGGTCTTACAATATTATGAAATATTTTATTATGTAATTTATTACCTTAGATCACATATTTAATATTACTAGTGTAGTTATGGAAATAGCTAAAACCAAAATGAAATAAACTAGCAATTGAATGCACCATCCACAAAAATGAACACAAGATGTAATCTAGGAAACCCAGTATGGAAGAAAACCTAGCTAGAAGGTGAGGCCTATGCTCTTCTCTCTCTTCTTCTCTATTATGAATTGCAAGTACAAATAAAGAGACACTCAGTATGGATTTTCCATGACATTGTTGCAAGTACAAATAAAAAGACACTCACTATGGATTTATCATGTGTAGAACAACGTCGATGGGGTGGAACTAAGATTGCAAAGTTTTGACCCCAAAAAGTGTCATTCAATGACTCAAAATAGCTCTAGAAGGTTCCAAACCCCAAATCACCAAATTGGGACCTACCTGTTATTGGATAAATCGGTGAATGCAGACATAAACCAATCTCCCTAGATCCACATATATCTAGAACAAAACGAGATAGGACATGGTGTTTTCCCTAAGCTCTAATCATTTAATTTACTATCAAACAAGATATGAGTGACATACCTTTGAATATCTCTTACTTGTATTTTTGTTGTGCTTGCTCTGCTCTGGTGCTCTTGTGATATTGGACTTACGATGAAACACAAACCAACCAAAGTGAAAGAAACAATAGTATATTAAATGATAACTTATGCATGTGATCAAGGAGTCATGCAATAAAATGAGAATGATTTTATGGGAAAGAAACATGCCATTGTATTATATTAAGTAAAAGTGGAAGATACAACCAAACAACCTTGATGTTTCAAGGTTCCCTTTCAACGTCCATTTGCTCCAACACACGCACTTGCTCCAAACTTGCATGAATAATATCCACAATAACTTGATGGACTGAAATGAATCCCTCAAGCATCAACTAAAGCATAATTCCTCACAAAATTCTCATCCTATTCAACCTTCATAAATCTTAGCCTTCTTTCTCAATCATTGCTTAACATTTTCCATGAGAAATCCATCATTATATAGGAGAAAGAGAGATGGTTAAAGATATTAGGATGATCCCACCAAATCAAAGAAGTGAGTAGGATCCCAACCATACGGATGCCACCTCATATTCTAGAATAGCCCCTTCTAGAAATTTCATGAACTTCGACCTTTTCTTAGTCTTTTAGCATCGCCGCACCCTGGCTATAGGACAACCTGCGGAAATGTCGCAAACCAATTTCAGGACAGACTGCGGCAATCAGGCATCTTCGCACTGTATCTTATGCTTGACCTATAACGACCCTCCTTAACAAGGTTTTGTAGAAGAGGAATCCTGTCACTTTTCTCATGAAGAAAGGTTCTTTTTAGGAACATGAACAGATTCTTTGAAACATCACTAGGGTGACTAAAATAATGTGTAACAGAATGCCCCCCAAAGTATCAGGCTGGAACTCATGAAAACCGAAATAATTTGGAGAATGTGTGTGTGTTAGAAACAAGGAGCACACCAATCGGGAACCTGCAAACAATCAAGCATCTTCCCAATACTATATCATTTTTGAGGTAGTCATTCCCATGCTCAGACTACAAGTGTTTTAAGTCATAAATTGCAGTCATGGAAACCAATCATAAACAGTGGATCCATGTCACCAAGACTCTACATAGCCACCACGAATACATTGTGGATCTATGTTATAGAAAACTCAAATTCGGACATAGCCACGAGACATACAAAGTGGGATCTATGTGTTAATACAAATCATAAATACTCTGTCACAACCTGGACCAAAATAATGAGATCCAGGGTCTTCAATAACGTCATCTGTAAGTACGAATCTAGCCATGCGATTACATGATATGAAGTCGAACATGGTAGAAACCTCTTGATTACCGACTATTGATGAAAATCGTTAACAAGTACGAGGGAAATCACCATTGATGTCAATGACTCCCAAGGTACCTTAGTACAATCCAATGAATCAAAATAAATGAGATGAAGTCGAGCACTCGATAGAATCTCTCATTCAGGGGTCAATGATGTGAACCCACTGTCGAAAGCGAAGAAACCTGCCATTGAGGCATGCAGGTCCTAAGGTACTAATTGATTTCTAAGTCTTCTTCCTGGATAATGAGTTGAATTCAACAGGAAAAGACTCATCATAGGAGGGCCTTGATGTATCCCCCATCAATTAAACTAAATAAGTAACAGATTTGAGTTAGATCAAAGTATGAAAATGATTTGAAAATGACATAGGGAAGGCCGACATGGTAAGAATTGATAACTGCAGATGGCCGATTCGATAGAAGGCTTGTTTAGGGTTGGACTTCTCTTGAACATATGAACAAAATGACAATGGTCTTGGTAGCATTGACTCAAGGATGACCCAAGATATGAACTTGCGGAAGGAAAAACAAGAGACAAATGAATTTCCCAGACCGGATACAAAGATAAAGGGGGTGTCATGTTCAAGAGCGACTATTACTTCCACTAACACAAATATTGAGACACATTTATTTCCCAAATTTTCCCCCACCATTTATGGAAAGTACCTCTTTATTTTTACGCAAGCTTGAGGAGGATAACATATGCTTGTTGATGTAAGCTCATCCTTTGGACGAGTCCCTCGGAGTATGTTTAACAAACCCTAAGAGGGAGTGGTTCGGTTCCATATAGATCTTTTGATGTTTGTTTAACGAGTCCAAAGAGAGAAAACTCGGGGTTTTTTCATGTTTAGAAAGTGTGAAAAACACTTAAAGAGAACTCTCTCAGTTCCTTTTTCATAAATTAGTTTGATGATACTAAAGAAGTGACAAGCTACCGCCCAGCAAATGTTTTCTTCAAATACTTTTACGAAGGTGAAAAGAACAAGGTCGCTCAGCAATCTTTTCCTTTTTACATAGCGTGAAAAGAGATTAAAGGATACTCCATAAGTTTTGTTTTTCGTGTTACCATGACGAGTACGAAAAGATGACCAAAGTATACTTGGTTGCGTTCTCATTGATTTGCGAGCATGAGAATGAAAAAAGATTGAGCTAGAGTTTTTTCCTGAAAAACCTAAAAAGTATTTGTACATGCGACAAATGTAAAACCATGCGAGAAAAAGGTTTATTTATGTATACGGTGAAGCTATTTAACAGGGATAATAAAAACTTCTCACAGTCTAGTCTTGGGTAAATGCTCTGTTCCTTGAATTGACGGAAAAATTAAAGGTATGAAACTAGCATGGCTTTGTTTCGTAGTTCTTGGCCCAAGTCAATAGGGTTGAATGCCTATTTCACTTAAAGTAATGTCACCTTCCATGAAATGGTAAAGTCTCAGCAAAATTAAGCCTGTGTACCAATCTTCCTTGCAGAATTTAATTTTATTAAACTTGGAGATTGATTCACTCTGTCAAATTGTGTTTTCATGCCACTTACTGCCTACTGACTAACGGTCTCACTCATGGATGTTAATAGGAAGTTGGCCTTACTTGAAGGTTAGAAATCAAGAAAAACGTGTTGTGTGTCACGTCAATTAGTCACGAGGATGGTTATACTCGCTACATGTAGGAAAAATTATAATATAAGACGACAACAAAATCTCGTTCCTTGGATTAATTTAGATTTCATGAGGACAACATGACACATTTATATTATAGGACTGATAAAATTTCAATATAAAATTTATGCGGGTTGAATAGAAAATGCAGTGTGTCAACTCAACCATTTAAACACAATTGTAATACATAAGATCACGCACAAAAAATTTAACTAATTTACCAATGTACATAGAAATTTTAACTAAATTACCAATAAAATTGACACCTGCGTACCGTATCCAAAGAAGAAGAAACCGAAGTCATTGTCCCACGCTTGCGCTCTATCCAGTTCTCACTTTCCAACCGATGAGACCTCACCGATACCTCCAAGCCAACGCCAGGGGTACTCTTCTTCCCCTTGAGCCCCCTAAGCTGTAAAGGGGCCACACACACAATACCAGAGAATACTAGCTTTCCATATCGCCTCGCAAGGTTGAGATACCACTCGTTGTCTGAGTTGGGTATCTGCAACTCCCACAAGAAAAGTTCATTCAAGGTAAAATTCCAGCAGTGTAACCTTACGCAAGTCCCATGTGATCCATAATCCTCCTCCGCCATCCTTTTTATAGATTTTTCAAGTGATTAGTTTCCAAAACCCTCATTAGTTTCCTTTTTCATTTATTTAATAAGGAAAAACAACCCCTGTACACATGTCGCCCGATCACCTAGTTGCACCAGAAAATCAATTTTATTTATTAATTCAATTTTCCTATTTTCCCCAGCCACCTAAAAGCGTTCCTAAAAATGCTCCTCGGTGTCCCATTATTCCCTTACAATTCTTAAATGACTTACGCCTTACTTAAATTGTAGTTGAGTTCATAAATAGAAAGTTCCAAAGGCTATATTCCTTACTAAGTTAGAGATTCCCTTTTTTCTTTAAGTTTCCCCTTTTCTTTAAGTTTCCCCTTTTTCTTTAGGTTTCCCTCTTTTTCTTTTTTTAAACTAAAATCAGATTTAGCAAGTGTAGACAAAAACAACCATTTACCCTTTTAATAAATTTAATCCTCCATTATAATTTTTACTTTAATAATTAAAGTTGAATTTCTTACCCCCTTCTTGTTATAGGTCTAATTAGTTTTTTTTTGTTCAAAGGTTCTACTCAGACCTAGGTTTTCGATTCACTAGGCTTGGAAACAGTTCTTAAGGGAAAAATTTGTTATTAAAGTTTGCTTATCACATCTTTAATTTTAAGGCCGACAAGGTCCTAAGGAGGCATAGTTTTCTAGGCACTAGGTTTATTAACTTACCATAGAAAAAATCTTGAGGTGCCCTTCAGGACGCACTACATGCTCCAAGGATGTCACTCGCCTCTTTCTGTTTTATTTGCGCGGCGTTCCCTTCAAGACGCACTACGTGCTCCAAGGGTGCCACTCACCTATTGAATGAATTTGGTAGACGTCAAACCCCTGGAGTCAATACTTCATAACATGATATTGTGTGAGACTAAGGGCCTCTAAAGAATAAGGACCCTGCCTTATTGCGCACCTCTTAGAATAATCGTGAGCTACTATCACAGTCTTCCCTCATGGCATCATGGGTCTTCTCAAACTAGGTAATCGTTAACCTATAGTTCGAGCCATGGTGGTAGTGCTAGTAGGTTGTGGCAGGGTTGTTTCCATACCTCTCCCTCAATGTCTCTGGTTGTCGTGCGTGACCGCTTTACTCCAAATGTGAGTCTGGTTAGCAAGCTATCGTCACCCTGCATCCATCAATGAATCATGACACCAATAAAAATCAACATCATAATATCTAATCATATGTACATATGTCACATCAACAACATTCAAACCCTAACATTCCACTCCCTGACTCAATCTGGATTCCAAGGAGTTTTATTAATGCCTCAGCATCCTCTAATGTCTAGAGTCCTGCACACTCAGAAGAACCCAGTCAATAGCACCTGTCGATGTAAATACAACAAAATAACATATCACCAAATCCACAATATCTCATAATCATAATCAAAACAGCCAATAGTATAATGACCCGGATCACTTGCACGCAAGTGTCCTTAAAGAATAAGTCTGCTCAGTGCACGCAAGAGAGGGATGTTACATACACCCCCTCTTGTTTTAAACTTTGTCCCGGATTTTCAAAGTATATAAGTGTCAAAATAAAGTGTATCACAATATCATATGTCTAGATATCAAACAAAAATGGAAATTGTCGATGCATATCATATGCATCCTCCGAGGTCGTCGAGTGCGGACTATAGTTTTCCCACTGGACCTTGACCTGATCTATTGTTTTGACGTTGTAGCTTTCAAATGCGATGGTCCAAGATGCATATTGGCTCTGTCGTGAGATCACCCTCATCCGATACTTGCAAGGAACTCGTGTTAATAACATGTGTAGGATCACTAACATAATGTCTCAAAACAGAAATGTGAAAAACATCGTGCATACGCCTCAAAGAATCAGGCAAGTCTAGTCGATAGGCCACGGGACCCTTATTTTCCACAATCTCGAAGGGTCCCACGAACCTAGGAGATATTTTATCACCCTTTACAAACTTGATCGAACTCTTGTGCGGTTTCACCTGCAAGAAAACTCGATCGCCAACTTCATAACTACGATCGACACGATGTGAATCGGCATAACTCTTTTGTTGATCTTGTGCTTCCTTTATCCCTTGTCTTATGGTTTTCATTTGGTCTTCCATTTCTTGGATCACTTCAGGTCCCACCAAGAACCTATCCTCAATCCGATCCCAACTCAAAGGTGTCTGACATGGTCTCCCATAAAAAAACTCGAAAGGCTCCATATTAATGGTACTCTGATAACTATTGTTATATGAAAATTCTAGTAGTGGAAACAATTCTTCCCAATGCTTATGTTAGTCCATCACGTACATGCGTAACATATCCTCCAATATTTGGTTCATTCACTCCTTCTTCATGTCCGTCTCTGGGTAATAAGAGGTACTAAAGTTAAGTTGGGTTCCCAAGGCCTCTTTGAAACTAGTCCAAAATCGCCCCGTAAACAACGATCCTCAATCGGATATAATCCTCTTAGGCATGCCATGTAGCCTCACGATCTTGCTGATGAAAAATCTAGCTATGTCATGTGCCTGATACATCATACGCACATGAATAAAATGTGCACTCTTCGTTAGAGTGTCGACTACAACAAAAATCGAGTCATGTCTCCTTGCCGTCAGTGGCAATCCAACAATGAAATCCATTGAAATGACCTCCCATTTTGATTCTGGAATAGTGTGTGGTTGTAGTAAACTTGTCGGATTTTTGTGTTCATCCTTGACCTGCTGACATTCTAGACATCTTTCCACATAGTTGACTATGTCTTCCTTCATTCCTTTCGATAAGAATAAGTGTTTAAGGTCTTCCCTCATCTTCATGACTCTAGGATGAGCCATGTACACTGCTCTATGAGCCTCATTTAGGATCAAACTCCTCAACTCGTCGTTGGGAGGTACGTAAATCCGATTATTAAATCTCAATAATCTGTCTTTGTCCATAGTAAATCCTTCAAAGTTTGGTACCATCATTTTGTTTTTTTAGATAAATTATTGGACCTGTTTGTACCAGTCATCGTCACGTTGTAAAGTTAGAATATTTTCACGTAGATTCGACTGAAGAGGCATCACCAAAAATATGTGTGGTCTCCAACTCAATGCATCAACCACTCTGTTCATTGTTCCTTTTATGTAAGTAATCTCAAAATCGTACTCGCTAATCAATTCTGACCAATGTCATTGTCGCGCGTTCAAGTCGCTCTGTGTAAAGATGTGTTGTAAACCACAATGGTATTTTTTTAGTTCAAATTTTCTTCCAATAAGGTGGTTTCTCCATACTCTTAAGGCATAAAAAATGGCTAACATCTCCAAATCATGTGTCTCATAGTTCTCCTCATGCCTTCTCAACTTTCTCGAGATGTAATCGGTCACTCGACCATCTTGCATCAAGACTTCACCTAAGCCTTCCTTAGATGCATCAGTGCATACCAAAAAATCATCGTCCATGTCAGGGACTTTTAGTACTGGTGTTGTCGTCAACAACTCCTTAAGCCTATGAAATGCTTCCACGCATTTCTCGGTCCAAATGAACTTCTTGTTCTTCTTCTGCAATTCTGTAATCAGATTTTCTATCTTCGAAAAACCCTCGACGAACTATCTATAATATCCTGATAAACCCATGAAGCTACACACTTATGGGACATTCATTAGCGTAGACCATTCCATAATATCCTCGACCTTTGTTGGATCCACAGCAATACCTTCGTCGGAGATGACATGCCCTAAGTAGTGAATCTTTGATTGATAAAACAAGCATTTAGACAGTTTCCCATACAAATTTTTCTCTTGTAGACATTGTAGTACCAAGTGCAAGTGATCGTCATGCTCCTCCATCGTCTGAGAATATATCAAAATATCGTCAATGAATACTTGGAGGAAATTGTCCAAGTATTCATGGAAAACCTCGTTCATTAATATCATAAATACCCCAGGGGAATTTGTCAGTCCAAACGGTAAAACAGTAAACTCGTAATGTCCAAACCTTGTCTTAAAGGCGGTCTTAGGGATGTCATCCTCCTTAATACATAACTAGTGATACCCTGATCTCAATTCGATCTTTGAAAACACCATCATTCCCTTCATCTGATCAAACAGATCATCAATCCTTGGCAACAGATATTGATTCTTGATCATTGCTTGATTCAATTGACGATAGTCAATGTAGAGTCTCCACAACCCATCCTTCTTTTTTATGAAAATAACATGTGCACCCAACGGTGACACACTAGGACGTATAAGTCCTAGGTCCAGGAACTCCTTCAATTGCATTTTCAACTACTGTAACTCTGGGGTCGACATATGATAAGGTGTTCTTTCTATTGGTTCAGTTCCTGGTTTTAGGTCGATGGTAAATTCCAATTCCCTCTATGTCGGCATCCCTAGTAACTCCTTAGGGAATATGTCCAAAAACTCTAGTACAACTAGAAGGTTTTCTAGACCTTCCGCTATGCCCTTCTCGATTAACACAAGGATCATATATTGCTTACATCCCTTGTGCATGCTCTTCCATAGCAGCAAGGAAGAGATGAACCTCAAGTAGAATCCCTAGTTCCGACCTACAATCACACTTCTATGTCCCTCGTCATCGACCAAGATCAACTATTTCATCTTACAGTTGAGTATCGCCTCGTGCGATTCCAACCAGTCCATACCAATCACGACATCGTAATACCCTAAGATCATGACATATAGGTTGGCCCTTCTGAAAAAATCTCCCAGGTTAAGGCTGTAACCCGTAACCTTCTCTCCAACCTTCTGTTTGGCTCTTGAAGCCATTTCTACAAAGCTAAATTCGTCTTGTTCGACTGCCTTTACCTTAATTCTTTTTAGCGCTACACCAAAAATAAAACTCTCTAGAGCACCTGGATCTATCAAAATATTAAGGGTCTGGTCAGCGACGGTACCTGAAGTCTCGAGAATAGTCGATTGGTTCTCTGCCTGGCGGTTATTCATCATTGCATGAATCTGATGGGACTTTCCCAAATCTCCCATGGTAGTGGGTTTGGCTGATCCAGATGCTTTGGTCCTCTCAACTAGGAAGTCACGTTGGTAATGTGGTTCTCCACATTTCCAACACCCTTTCTTCGGTCGGGTACTCCTGGTACATGAAGTAGAAGATGATGGCCCATCGACCTGGAACCATGGTTTGTTCTTTGAACATGCCTAAACTACTATTGTTGCAGTCGACGTTCCTACTGGTGTTGTGGTCCTCTATAAGGAGTCTGCTACTGAGGTGTTGGTTATCATGGTGTAGTTTATGTGGATCCTCTCTGAGTGCCTCAAAATCTTGGTGAATGTCTAGCTGGTGTCTGATGTTGCAACGCACCAGATGACACCTGTCCCACTGGTCTCACTGGAGTCCTGTTCTAACCATCATTGATAAGCTCCTCCTCTACTATGAGGGCCTTATGGACATCATCATGCAAGGTTTGAGGCATCAGAATTCTCACCTTTTCACAAATGTTGACGTTAAGGCTGAACATGAACTTGTTGACCTTAAGTTTCTCGGTATTCAGGTGCGGAGCATACCGAAAAAGCTCCATGAAACAGGCCTCGTACTCGGGCACCATATGATCGCCATGTCGCAAGGCATTGAACTCATTGAGTTGATGCTCAATTAATTTCTTAGATAGATACCTCTCTCGGAATCATTCCTCGAACAGTTCCCATGACACGTCTTCGACTGCCATGTTCAATTGCGGTAGGAGCGTCTTCCACCATAGAAGAGCGCTCCCCTTCAGTTGAAATATCTCCATGCAGACCTTCATGTTGGAGGTATAGTTGCAAAGTGAAAATCACATTACCATATTCTCCAACCATGCCTCGACGGTCGCGCCGTCCGGGGCACCAAAGAACTCGGGAAACTTGACCTTCTCGAGTTCGTGGTGAATATTATCAGTACCAACTAGGGGGCATGGTGGACCCTCAGGAGGTGTCAGTTCCATGGCCTCATCTCTATCCAAGCAATTGATCAGTGCCTCAGACATCATCTGAAAGAACCTCATCAGCCCAACCACATCACCCACAACTATATGTTCCTGCCCGACAACCTGTTCATCTCCTTGGGGGTTAGACCCCTTAGGCGCAGATGCTACTGGAGGCATTGCACCTCCTCCCCTAGAACCTCGTCATCTTCCTTCGCGACGTCCTCTAACCATGATTACTTGCACGAATACACATTAATTTAATTAGAGACATTATAATCAAATATCTAATCAAAGGAAGCCGTAGAGATCCCAGGTCGCGGTTCGAACCAGCTCTGATACCATATGTAATAACCCCCTAGCGTTACGAAAACATGCAACGCCTAACAAGTGCAATTTTTTTTTAAGACACAAAACAGGAAGTAATAACGACAACATTCAAACAACGCAACTCGACGATAAAAACAACGCACGCAATTCTGGAAAGAGACAATCATAACGACCTAGCATACTAGCACATCATGCATCTAGGTGCAACATACGAAAATCAATCAAACAAAAA
>SNQJ01S0089405.1:89964-105345 GCA_010110895.2 Picea sitchensis
GAAAACAACAAAAGTGTATGCGTAGAATAATTAAATCATTGTGCAGTTGTGAATAATTAAATCGTTGTGCTAATGGCTTCCAAAAAGGGGAATTAAACACTTGGCAAACCACTCACTCCCGGAACAATTCATTGTACTGAAACGTATGACTGTCAAGAGAAAAATAGGTAAAATAAAAAAACCAAAGACGCGGCCACTTGACCAACTTATGATTTCAATTTAATAATTAATGAATTCGCCAACTAAAAATAATAGAAAATCATCAAAAAGAACTGACATGCATAAAAATTAAAGATGTAATTTTTAATGCCAATCGCTCAGAATCTGCGGATTGGGTAAAAACATAAATTCCAACTGTCCGCAATTCAAGTTCCAAACCCAAGAAAATCGCCACTGCCACTATGAAAAAAAAATCCCGCAATACGTAGTCCTCATTGATCATATGGATGTTCTTGTGGCTGCAATTAATCATTATTCTCAAGGAATAAATCCTTCAAAGGATGACAACGACAATTAAACCAAGGGAATTTTCAAGAAATCTAAAAGGTTAGAGAAAAGTTTGGTCTTTCTTGACTAAAAATATGAATTTTCTATTATTTTTATGCACACAACAAGAAACCATCGAGTATTAAGTGGTGTCAAGTTAAGACGCTCTTCCAGTTTCAGAGGATTGGTAAGAGCATCAAAACTTCTTTGCTGACAACAAATGGTTTACATTTTCATTGGGCGGTCCAATGATCCAGCCTCTGTATCCTGATAGTAATCTACAGAAATTAGTCGACATCCTTTTTATAAAAATGGATAACTATGTTATGTAAAACTGGCATCTAACAGTCTTCACGTTAAATGTAAATAAGCATACGTTGGAGAGGCTATACAGTTCCTTCAAATAAATATGCATAATTTTTTTTCTTATTCTTCCTAGTACATTGAAGGGGTTAAGGAATACAAAGAGTGAGGTAAAACCATTCTAAACAAACACAGTGTGTGTCATTTGAAAAAATCATTGTGCTGATGGACTCCTTCTCGACACCTCAATATTGTATAGACTCGAGAGCGAGGAAAATATGTGTCCATGAGAGAGAGGGCCTTATATATCACCGTATGTAGCTACGCACAGGAACAAATAAAGACTACTCCAAGTGCATGAGAAAAAGGTTGATTTTTGTATACGGTGAAGCTATTTAACATGGATAATAAAAACTTCTCACAGTCTAGTCTTGGGTAAATGCTCGGTTCCTTGAATTGACAGAAAAATTAAAGGTTTGAAACTATCATGGCTTTGTTTTGTATTTCTTGGCCCAAGCCGACAGGTTTGAATGCTTCTATTACTTAAATTACTCTCACCTTCCATGAAATGGTAAAGTCTCAACAAAATTAAGCTTGTGTACCAATTTTCCTTGCAGAATTTAATTTTATTAAACTTGGAGATTGATTCACTCTATCAAATTGTGTTGTCATGCCACTTATTGCCCACTGAATGGTGGTCTCACTCATGGATGTTAATAGGAATTTGGCCTTAGCAGAAGGTTAGAAATCAAGAAAAACGTGTTGTGTGTCACATCAGTTAGTCATGGGGATGGTTATACTCACTACATGAAGGCATAATTATAATACAAGATGGAAACAAAATCCCGTTCCTTGGATTAATTTAGATTTCATGAGGACAACATGACACATTTATATTATAGGACTGATAAAAATGAAATATAAAATTTACGTGGACTGAATGGAAAATGCAGTGTGTAAACTCAACCATTTAACCACAAGTGTAGGACATATGATCACACACAAAAAATTTGACTAATTTACCAATGTACACAGAAAGTTTAACTAAATTACCAATAAATTTCGACAGTGTAACCTTACGCAAGTTCGATGTGATCCATAATCCTCCTCCACCATCATTTTTATAGAGTTTTCAAGTGATTAGTTTCCCAAACTCTCATTAGTTTCCTTTTTCATTTAGTTAATTAGGAAAACAGTCCCACGTACACATGTCGGCTGATCCCCTAGTTGCACTAGAAAATCAATTTTATTTATTAATTAAATTTGCCTATTTTCCTCACCACCTAAAAGCGTTCCTAAAAACGCTCCTCGATGTCCCATTATTCCCTTACAATTCTTAAATGACTTACACCTTACTTAAATTCTAGTTGAGTTCATAAATAGAAAGTTCCAAAGGCTAGATTCCTTACTAAGTTAGACATTCCTCTTCTTCTTTAAGCTTCCCCTTTTCTTTAAGTTTCCCCTTTTTATTTAAGTTTCCCCCTTTTTCTTTTTTTAACTAAAATCAGATTTAGCAAGTGTAGACAAAACCAACCATTTACCCTTTCAAAAATTTAATCCTCCATTATAATTTTTACTTTAATAATTAAAGTTGAATTTCTTACCCCCCTTCTTGTTACAGGTCTAATTAGTTTTTTTTTGTTCAAAGGTTCTACTCATACCTAGGTTTTCTATTCACTGGGCTTGGCGACAGTTCTATGTGATTTTGTATATCTTTTGTCCTTTCCCAAGTTGTTCTTAAGGGGGGTTTATATTAGACATTAGGATTTTCTTAAGAACAACTTGGTCTAATGTACTATAGTCATGTGTTCTTTTAGTGTGCTTTTGTACTTCGGTTTTTCAATGATAACCATTATATCTTGTGCATAGATGAATTGATGATGCTCCTATTCTTGGTATTCACAACAGTTGATCCATGTATTATCACCTGATTGGTCCAAGTAATTTGTAACACGTGATGCATGTATTTTTGGTTCATTTCATTGTTGCACCTCATCACTCACTAACTCCTCCCACAACTTTCTTATTGCATTATATACGTGAATACACACACACACAAAAACCAAGGCACAACCTCAAACTCACAAGGGAATTTTTTTTTATTAAACTTTACTTCTCACATATTTCATTTTAAGGTCGACCAGGTTCTAAGGAGCCATAGTTTTCTAGGCACTAGGTTTACTAACTTACCATAGAAAAAATTGTGACATGCCCTTCAGGACGCACTACGTGCTCCAAGAGTGCCACTCACCTCTTGAATGAATTTGGTAGACGTCAATACCCTGGAGTCAATACTCTGTCAGGTGATCTTGTGGGAGACTAAGGGCCTATAAGGAATAAGGACCCTGCCTTATTGAGCGCCCCTTTGAATCATCGTGAGCGACTGTCACAGTCTTCCCTCACGGCATCACGGGTCTTCTTGAACTAGGTTATCGTTAACCTACAGTTCAAGCCACTGTGGGAATGCTAGTAGGTTGTGGCAGGGTTGATGCCACACCTCTCCCTCGATGTCTTTGGTTGTCATGCGTGACCCCTTTACTCCAAATTTGAGTTTGGTCATAAATCTATCGTCACCCTGCATCCATCAATGAATCGTGTCAACAATAACAATCAACAACATAATATCTAATCATATGTCACATCCGCAACATTCAAACCCTAACAGTCCACTCCCTAACTCGATATGGAGTCCAAGGAGTTTCATCGATGCCTCGGCATCCTCTAACGTCTAGAGTCATGCACACTCAGGAGAACCCATTCAATAGCACATGTCAATGTAAACACAACAAAATAACATATCAACAAATCCACAATATCTCATAATCATAATCAAAACAGCCAATAGTATAATGACCCGGATCACTTCCACGCAAGTGTCCTCAAAGAATAAGTCTTCTCAGTGCGCACAAGAAAGGGATGTTACACTTATTTACCTATCCCAATGGATATGGGTTAGGATGCTCATGAACTTCCAATCCAATCTTTCTAACTAGATCTTATGCTATGAGGTTGGCATGTGAACTAGAATTGAATAGAGCATCGACATTTTTTTTCTTAACTTCGATATTAATATGGAAGGGTTTATTTATCTCCTTATCTTCCTTGTGAATAAGGCTAATTAGTTTCACCTCCTTATACATTGTAGTGCAGACATTATTTTCATCCCCATCCAAGTTTTTCGAATCCATGGCTAGCAGGTTCTTCTTCTTGTCATCCTTCTTACGGTTCTTTGGATTCATATTTGTATGTAGCTTCCAACTCTTCTCTTCAATGTTACCATAGATATTACAATGGGTGGAGTGGTTAATTTTATCATTCCAGTGACACGCATTTTGGTGGTCTTTCTATTTGGAACCACTTGGTTGTCCTCTCTTTTTCCTATATTCTCTAGGCATTTTTCTTTCTCATAGGCCTCATCAACTATCCTATGTTTAAATAACATCACTTGCTTCCTTAAATGATTGTGTAGACCCCATGAATAATTAAGGAGTATAGTTGGGTCCTTGGAAGATATTCCTAACATAATCACCATTTTTCTTAACTTAGTGGTGTACTCTTACATATTTTCCCCTTTCCTCTACATGAATCAATGCCAACAAATCCATTGATCCTCAACATACCCAATAGCGTAAAACTAATAATTGATGAGAGTTTTGAATGCCTCCCACTTAGTTACTATGGGATCACCCTCCAACCTAAGTGTCTATGTGTGACTTTCCCACCAAGTTAGGGGACGACCCTCTAATTTGAGTCAGGAAAATGAAATATTTTACTCTTCTACAATGTTATGTATATTTAAATAAACTTATGACTATTTCAACCAATGATTCAATTTAATAACATCAATCTCACTTTTATAGGGCTTTATTTCCAGTTTCACTTCCATTTTAAATATAGAAGTGATGACACTAGAACTTGGTTACTCTTTCTCTATCTATTTTTTCGACTTTCTTTATGGGTCTTCATTATCTTGTAATTTCTTRTCCAATCCAACWGCTAAGTTAGATCCACTAACCTCCTCAAAAGGTTCAAAATTGTACACTAGAGATGTCATGAGGACAACCATGTTGTGAGAAATATCAATGACTTATAATTGTAGCTTCAAAAATATCTCCTCTGACTCACCTTTGGGATTATWACAATTTGAATCACCTACCATGGCTAGGGTTATAACACTTCCTTCTTAAGCCAATTCCTGTATCCTGCAAAATACAACAAAACCCTAAAGAAAACTTCTCTAATACCAGTATTATCTATAAACTGGTGTGGATATTCCACTAGAATAGTTCATCACAATAGGTCTTACAATATTATGAAATCTTTTATTATGTAATTTATTACCTTAGATCTCATATTTAATATTACTAGTGTAATTATGGAAATAGTTAAAACCAAAAAGAAAGAAACTAGCAATAGAACACACCATCCACAAAAATGAACACAAGATGTAAGCTAGGAAACCCAGTATGGAAGAAAACCTAGCTAGAATGTGAGGCCTATGCTCTTCTCTCTCTTCTCCTCTATTATGAAATGAAAGTACAAATAAAGAGACACTCACTATGGATTTTCCATGACATTGTTGCTTGAATGGTTTCTATAAAATATTCTACATCCTCTCTTATGCTTCAATATCCAAATTCTAGGTGCTCTACTCAACTATGGAAAAATAATAATACCAAAAGAATGGAACCCCTTCCTTTCATAGAAGCCAATATTTAACATAGCTTGGTAGCCATCTAGGGTTAAGGTTAAAGGGTTAGGGTTTTTTCATGCTTCAACCCTCAATTAGTGTTAGGTTTTTGGACCCTTTAAAATATCATTGAAAGTCCACACGTGAGTAGACAACATACGTAATTAATGGGGGCATTGTGGAATCCATTTGATACCAAGGATTTCAACAAGGTAGGTCAACTTGCAGAGGCATAACTTTCACATACCAACTTTCATTGAGGTGATTTTTTCACCGCTATAAATTTTATCATGTGTAGAACAATGTCGAGGGGGTGGAACTAAGATTGCAAAGTTTTGACCCCAAAAAGTGTCATTCAATGCCTCAAAATAGCTCTAGAAGGTTCCAAACCCCAAATCACCAAATTTGGACCTACCCAAGACCCCAAATCACCAAATTTTGGGACTTACCCCTAAAATGGGCTTTGCAAGTCAATTCTTCCAATTTTTCCACCGAGAAAGTACCATATCGATTCTAGATCATTTCGTTAATTATTATAGACCAATAAATTAATATTATTCTTAAAACACTTACCAATAAAAATATGATGAGTTTTCATAAATCAATATTTTTTAATTATTTAAATTTCTATACACATCCATAAAAATATACAAAGATTTTAGTTATAAAGTATTTCAAGAACAAAAAGAAGCAGGACACAAAGAAAGAAGTGAAATTATATTATTTAAAAGTTTCTTGATTAGCTATAAACATGTTAAAATTTTCCCTCTTTTATATCTTAATTTTTAAGCAAAGTTTTCCATCAAATTTATAGCTCATTGAAATGTGTTATCATTATATCTTAATTTTTAAGCAAAGTTTTTCATCAAATTTATAGCTCATTGAAATGTGTTATCATAAAATGAAAAATATAACAATTTTAATAAATAATATTTTTGTAACTAAATATGTAAATTTTCAATAATTTTTTAAAAACATTTATACAAACCACTCCATCTTCATTTTCTCCCTAAATTTCTAAGAAAAGACCAAACAAGAGTCATATCTAGCGTGGAAAGATTCAGTACAAATATTAGTTGTTAATTTAGAAATTAAAAAATTTGCAAGGGTAGAGAAAGTAAAAAATTGTTCCTTTTTTTTATTAGTTGTTAATTTAGAAATTAATTTACTTCTTTACCATTTTTTATAAAATTAAATTAAATTGTAATTCTAAATAAAAAAACTAAAAACCYAAACGTTGAAAACATAATCCCGAATGTGAGCTATTTCTATGTGTTTGTTAATCAGTGACGTATATACTTCAAAGTTCATGGTACATTTCACTTGGTATAATTAATTTATGTAATATATTTATATATTGTTATTTATGTACTCCCTGGTTTCAATGTTCAATACGGATGTGTGCCATAAGACCGAGTAATGAGACCAATATTGTTAAGACAATTCACAACATTCCGCATATAGGTAATTGTAATTATCATGATTCAGCATAGGTGATTGTAATTTTTTCTTTATAAGCTTATTATTGGCATAAATTAACTTGTAATGTTTTCTTTTATATGCATAAATTAACTTGTAGTGTTTCTTTGTCCATTTTAAAGAGTTGATTATCAATAGTTGCTTTATTAATCCCTGCGCTTCGGGTTGCAGGGACTAAGAGTAACCGGTTTTTCAATTTTCTATTAATCCTTTCACAAATACCCATCATTTAAACAAAGTTTTAAAGGAGTCGTACAATTTTTCAACTCAAATTTTATTATTAAGTCTAAGTTTTTACTTTGAGGCTTTATTTGGCTTCATATCGAGGCGAGGTTAGGGTGAAATATTTGGTTTGAAACTAATCAATTCAGGAGTGCATTAAGTTGTACATGGTTTCAAATGAATTAATACTAGCTTTGACGTTAGCATTAGTTCATAATGCATTTAATATTTATGACTGTTTTGTTCATCTTATCTTAAATAAATTAGTATTAATTTTATGTTGTGGTGTCCAACTATGTTGAGGTGTCCAAATGTTCCAGCTATAGCTTGCATGCTGGATCAATGTCTATTTCTTCTTGGCATGTAGCATCCATTTCTTTGGTGCCGGTCCTACTTGCATTAGTTAGAGTTCAGGAAGATCTCTAGCTTAGATGTTATCTGCACACTTCTTGCAGTCGAATTAATGGTGGTAGCCTTCTGTGTATGTAAAATATGCACAACACCTGGGGCAACTAGTAGCAAATAACAACAAATGTCAATTATAGTGACACGTTTCCTTTTAACATGAGTTTATATTAAACAATATCCATAACTTTTTATATTTCATGAATTTCTTATTTATTACGCTGAAAGGCGTATATCTATTGACAATGAGCACAATTAATCACCTTTTAATCTAAAATTTTAATCTGATGGATAACAATTGAAGATGCTGGCATATTCTTAGTCGTCCTCCCAAATCAATGAATATGATTTACTCTTCATAACTTCCTTGTATTTTTTAATGCATCATTAACCTGTTTACTTTTTAACATTTACCTAATCATATTAAGAAATTACTGTAGCACTATATAATTGCCACGTTTAAATGATTAACCTTTGAGATTACCACGTTTGGATTTGCCCAGTTGTAGGTGCGTTTCATTTTCTGAGCGTTTCATTTCTGACTTTCCTCAACTATCCGCTTGTTTCATTTTCATTTTCTGACTGTGAGCGCGTTTTATTTTCCAGTTGTCCAAGCAATTCATATTCTGGCTGTGGGCACGTTCCATTTTCCAGTTGGATGCGGGTTTTTTCGTGGAGGACGAGGAAGCGGAATTTCTCTTGGCGGACGAGGAAGCGGATTTTTTCGTGGAGGATGATAAAGCTGAAGCGTGGAGGATTTGGGATCGGTGAGAATCATACCAAGAACGTTCACAGAGATTGGATAAAGCTGAAGCGTGGAGGATTTGGGATCGGTGAGAATCATACCAGGAACTTTCGTGGAGAATCATACCAGGAACGTTCACGGAGAACTTTGGCATCGCCTTTCGACGTTCGTCAGCCACTATTTTTGAGTGGTTGTGCTAGTTTTAATACATTGGATTTTTTCCTTATTATATTATTGAGTATATTTTTTCTTACTTCACGTGATTTTGTTAATGTTGTTATTTACTGGTGAATGCAGAGGCCATTATATTGGTCCGATTTCTGCTCCTTTTATTTTATATATTCGTTGCAAACATTTGTAGAAAGCTTAGGCAATTTGTGAACCCTTGAGTCGACTCATTGGGTTGATTCATTTATTAACAGTGATTAACACGAGGCCTAATTTGAGTCTTCAAGTGCATTTTCATTCATATCAAGTGGCTAGAAATTGGGTACCTACATGTAATAGTTTTTGTTTAATCTTTATTTTAAAAATTCATATGCGTAAAGGTGACCAAGATCTGTAGTGGCCGCATGCATGGACACTCATGGGTTGCCTTAGGGAAAGCCATGCGCATCTATGGTTGTTTTCTGGCATAGATGCGCATCTATGTAGATAATTTTAGTAAATATTTTATAATCTAAATAATGTTATATTTAATTTTGTGTATTGGGATGTCAGTGTATAGATAGTATTTTAATTTTGTGGTGGCATCCATAACCATTTAATCATCATTATGTTATGCGATATCATTATGTTATATTAGTCTTATTATGATGTTAGAGTTAAGTTAAACTGTTTATAATTTTTTTCATATTTCTTTTCATATTAAAGATGATAATGCTAATACATTTTATGTGCTTTGTGTTAACTTTTAAAAAATATATGAGATATGCCACCTCAATTTCGATGAACATTAAACTTAAATAAGATGAATTATAAATAAGATGAATTATAAAAAATAGATTATATTAGAAAAAGTTTCATGTTACATCTTATTTATTATTATAATTTTGATATTTATAATTTTATGAAAATATTTTTTTTTTAATAAAATGTAAATTTAAACATTTTTACGCCGAAAGACGTATACCCATTGACAATCGGCACAATTAATCACCTTTTAATCTAAAATTTTAATCTGATGGCTAACAATTGAAGATGTTGGCATATTCTTAGTCGTCCTCCCAAATCAGTGAAGGATATATGTTCTATAAAAAATCAATGAAAACTGAAATCTGAAGGGATACTTAGTAACTTAGCATACGACTATCACGCAACTATGATAATAAAAATATCTTTATTTACAAAGGTATAAATGGTCGATTAACCACCGTTCATTTTCCAATGTAATCTCTACCTATTTATATAGAGTAGGAGATATTTAATTGATAACCTAGGATAAAGTTGCCTTCAATGCATAAATAGGTAATGAATGGATTACTCAAGAAAAACTTAACAAGGAAATCTCTTGAAATGCTAGATTGGCATTTAAATCTCACATTTACCAGTCGCATGGAAGGAAAAATACAGTAAGAACAACTAATACTAATTTCAAGATCATAACTCTTTTATAGATCTTAACATAAGGTAAATCTTGGCTTATTGTAATAAGCCAAGATTTATCGTAATAAACTTGTGGATATTGAATATCGAAGAAGTGTTACAAGCTGCCCAATTACACAGACAAAATAGCCTTGGAGGGGTGATCTAATGTTGGCATTGACTAGCATGTTCTGCACACAATCAAGCATAGGGGAGTGCCTCTTTTCACATTCTCATTAGTTTGTTTGCTATGTTTTCCCAATCTGGAAAGAAAGTCTTACAACATCACAAAAAATGTCAACCATAAAATTTTATTTCTCTAGAGAGCTTTCTGTGGATTCCTAATCATAATTGTCAAAATTCTCAACAGAGAGACTTTGGTCGGTGTCCATGATTGAAGACATGACCATATCAATCCCATTGGCTTTCTTTGTTTCTACCATATGTTCAGATCCCTTACCATGCAGGATGAAGATCTCATCGTTAAGGTTCTTCAAGTCATCTGAATTGTCATAGTTGGAATCTTCAATATTGTTCTTTTCGGCAGTAGAGGCATGAGCGGGGAAATCAATTATAATGTCATCAATATCGATTAATTCATCTAAGCATAGGAAGTAGTTGTCGTCATATGTTGACTCCACTCTTTTTGAAAAAATTTCATCCAGTAGCTCAGTTTGGTAGAAATCAAAGATTGAAGCGCACATGTCTGCAATCTCATTGTCAGCATTTGTCGACACATATTCATCGATTATTTCTTCACACCCTCCTCCAACATAAGCAGCTTCATAATTCTGGTGATTATTTTTATTGTTGTTTGGACGAATTGGATAATCTACAGCCACAGTAATAGATAGATAAAAAACTTTTTCATTTGTATTACTAAATTTTCCATTAGAACAACAAGAAGGAGAACTACAAAACAACATGCAGGCTAAGGAATTAATATTACCATTTTGACAGCCGGTGTTGTAGTGTCTGGGTTGGATTTCAATTTGATCACAACATTGCGTGTGTATTGAATATATTCCTCGTATTTATTCTTCTTCATGAGATTGACCTTGAAACTGAGTTTGAAACTGAGTTTGTAGATACATTGGTGGAGTCGGAACCCTGGAATTCTCACAGTAATTTCTTGTTCTACTTGGGAAAGTGGAAAACATGGAGGCATCATGAAATGAATACTCATAATTGTCGGATTGTTTTTTTTTATCAATACATTCCCCATATCTATCACCATCTCATCCCCACTCTCAATTACATCGTTTTGTTGCAAAGATGATATCCCAAATTCATCCACTGACTCAAATGGCCTGTAACTTCTTTGTATTAAAACAATACTAATAGAAGGGTAGCTGGCTTGGACGTCCTTCATGTCTTGTTGCAACATATGTTGATCATAATTTTCATTAGACACAGAAAGGAAACTCAGGAAAAATGACTCAGAATTAGAACTAGAAGAATACGATAAGATATTATGTCATTGCACAGGTAACCGTTGAACATCCAGAGGCCATTGAGGTTGAGATGCATATAATTTATTTTCGTTGTTTCTACCACTAGCAATACATGGAATACTTCTGGTACACATTGCCTTTTGTGTCTCTAGCTGCACCATCATTATATCTTCATCCTGACCATGACTAGTATAGCGGGTAGCATCCCACTCCTTGCTTTTCTTAATTTTCTTCCTGTTGCTTTTTCACTTTTGATCATTGTCACATCCAGCCAATGATCTCTTGCTGGCAACACCCATATAAGACCTACCGAACAGGGTGAATGTTCGGTTGCATGTCTTGCATTCATATCGTGGCTACAATATTTTGAAAATGGATGCGTTATCAATATATCTGAAGTTGCAGCTATGATTAAGATTCCTCGATGAACAAATAGGCTTATAATTTCTGCAATGTGTCTTAATATCTTCCTGTATGATTTTATCAAGCTGAAAGAAAGTGCAATTATTTGGAATAATTCAGTAAGATTCTATAATATCCCTTAGTTTCTTTTGTTGGTGATCACGAATGATAGAAATTCCATTTCTTCTTACCTCATTAGTAGCGGCACTGGGTAGCTCCATCACTCTTGCTTTCACAACTTTGATTGATTGATGGATGTAATATTGCAGTGAATTACATTGTTGAGCACTACTAATCTAGATATTATATTTTTACTCTAGTTCTTAAGATTCGGCACTGAAAAGCAAAACAGACTCCCAAAAAACTATAGTAAGTAAATATTTAAAAATGAAAAGACAAATATGCTAAAATTAGGCTTGGGCACTAAAACAACATCCCAAAGATTCCATACCAGGATTTGAAGCTTCACTTGGGATTGTTAACTTGATTTTGGTGTACGGATTATAATTTTAGCATATTTGGGAGCAGAGCGGAGCCAAAGACCAGTTAACGACCTGCTGAAGCAATGACCCAGGGAGTTGAGCGAGTGACTAATCCAGGTCAATATGTCCTCATGTCTATCGTTTACGAGTCTAGTTTACATGGTTAAAGAATATCTGGGTTACTGAAGCAAATTAATTTCTTAGAGCATGACTTCTGTATGATACGAATGCTCTATAAAAGTTCGTTAAACTTTGTGTATTTAGTGCACTTGCAGCATGTCCATTAAACTGAAAACTTTTGGAATTTTTTTTTAATATTCAGTTTCCCAATACCTCCTTAAGATATGTCACTTCTATAATTTGAATTCTTAACATTCAATGAGTTCTTACATCACCACATTTTGCATCTCCACAAATTTATACATATAAATTAGAATCTAAAATTCTCTAGTGCCTCAACAACATATTCATTTATGAGAATTTCGGGCATCTTTAAAAGAGTTGATTGATAAATTTAATAGCAATTATATATCTTAAATAATTTTTATAAGTAATTTATTATAAATTTTTACATAATCTTTCAAAGAGATTTAAAGTTTTTATAAATATATATAAGTTGTTGGGATTTGGTGATAACTAATTCCTTCAAGGATGGATTTGGATCCTATTATTAGGCTTTGGTTACAACCAAATAGACCAAGTTAGAATATGGATAGGGATTGCATTTAATAATCAGTTTCTTGTAAATGTATATAAATACATGTAATCCCGTAAAAGCAAGAGAGAGACAGAGTGAGAACTTGCAAGTCCATTGTAATCTCCATGATCTGAATAATAAGACAACCGATGCCTATGCTTCGTGGACGTAGCCCGATGTTTGGGTGAACCACGTGAAATCCCTGTGTTTCTTAATTGTGTGATTGTTAATTATCATATGTGAATTGTGTTTTCCGCATTTTCAATTCTAACAAGTGGTATCAGAGCTACTGCGTTGGAGATCCATGAAGTGAGATCTATGATGCAAGAAAGGTGACTTGAGTAGGTGCCACAGGAGGAAATTGAATAGAAATTCATAGGCGCTCCCCAGACAGTATTAAAGGCGCACCAACACACTCACACATATGAAATTAAAAAAATTATGTATCACGGGCACCCTTATCATACACCAGAGAGAGTCGGGCCTCCCCCATCCACATTCAAGGATCACTAGTGCTCACCCATGAACCCTATGGGAGCGTTGATATTCAAAGTAGCGCTCCCCCACCCATTTTGAAGGAGCGTCGATCTCCCAAGGAAATATTCGGATGGTAACGTTCACATGTTTTTGTCTTTGGAAAAGTTTAAGGTATGATAAATTACAATAATTAGAATATTATATTCTATGCATAAAACAAAGGTGGAGGAGTGTATGCATAATAAGTGAACATTGCAAGTCACGTGGGTGGATAAGGTAGAAAGGTTTTTTAATTGAGGCTTATTATATTTGAAATTAAATGTAATATTTAAAAGGTGGAGAGTTTTAAAACGGTGTTTTTTTTTATATTAAATAAAAGGAGAGGTTGGTAAAAGTACTTCTTTATTAAACCTTGTGGTGTTTATACCATTTTTTTTCCTCCACATTATCTTTTAAAGGGCCTTGGTTATTATAAGCAGTGATTTGGGCATTAGGCGGTTTTGTGCTAATGGCTAAGATGCAGAGTTCGAAGTTTGAAGTTGAAAATTTCAGCAGTAAAAGCAACTTTGAGCTCTGGAAGCTCAAGATGTGAGATTTACTAGTGCAACAAGGGTTGCAAAAAGAATTGGCAGGCAATTCAAAGAAAAAAACAGCCATGATGGATGAAGAATGGGAAGATTTGGATGCAAAAGCTCTTAGTACCATTCGTTTATGTCTGGCGGATGATGTTTTTTTAATATCATAGGAGAGGATACAACATCAGGCTTATGGAGCAAGTTGGAAATTCTATATATGACGAAGTCCTTGAGGAGC
This sequence comes from Picea sitchensis, assembly GCA_010110895.2. Lineage (NCBI taxonomy): Eukaryota > Viridiplantae > Streptophyta > Pinopsida > Pinales > Pinaceae > Picea > Picea sitchensis. The sequence goes on from SNQJ01S0089405.1 coordinate 104,204, forward strand.
AGAATCTACTTGAAGAGACAGTTGTACAGTTTGCAGATGAAAGAAGGTACACAAGTTGTTGACCATTTAAATACCTTCAATACCCTTATAGTTCAATTGACTAGTATGGAAGTTAAATTCAAAGAAGAAGATAAGGATATTACACTATTTTGTTCATTGCCTGAGTCTTGGGATAATCTAGTCACCTCTATTAGCTTCAACTCAGTAGATATTTTAGATTATGACTCTATTGTGGGAGCTTTGTTGGTTGAGGAGATGAGGAGAAAATCTAGTCACGAAACCTCAACTTCAGAGTCAATGCTGGTCAGAGGTCCAACTAAAGAGCAGAATGAGAGAAGTTTTTCTCGATCTAATTCAAGACACAAAAAGGGTAAAGAAAAATGTTGGTACTGTGGCAAAATAGGACATCTCAAGAAAGATTGCTGGAAGAGAAAGGAATATGAGGAAAACTCTACGAAGGAAGAAAATTTGGCTGTAACAAATTCAGGTATGACTGATCAAGTTTTATCTGTTTCTAGTCATTTACAATATCAAGAAGAATGGCAGTTAGATTCAGGTGCCTCCCACCACATGTGCTCACATAGAAATGGGTTCATTTCTTACCAATCTGTTGATGAGGGTGTAGTGTTTATGGGAAATGGTATTCCCTGTAAAACTATTGGGGTTGGTAGTATTAGAATCAGGATGTTCGATAGTATTGCTATGGAATTAATGGATGTTAGATATGTACATGAGCTTAAATCAAATTTGATTTCATTAGGAATGTTGGATTCTTGTGGATATAAGTATACAGGTCAAGGTGGAGCACTCACATTGTTGAAAGGCAGTTTAGTAGTGATGAAGGCAGCAAAGGTTGATAACCTTTATAAGCTGGAAGGGAGTATTGAAGTAGCATCTGAAGTGACAGATGTATCTTCTTGTTTATGGCAGAAGCATCAAGGTCATAAGAGCAAGAAATAATTGCAGGTACTGGTAAGGGGTAAATCATTTCTAGACTTACAATCTTTGTTTCTGAATTCCTGCTCGTTTTATATCTCTACAAGTTATGATGGTGGTATAAAGGGATGTTGTGTGTGGGATCCTACTTCTCACAAGGTCATCATTGATAGAGATATAGTACGTAAGGAAAAACCAAAAGGGTT
>SNQJ01S0089406.1:0-11032 GCA_010110895.2 Picea sitchensis
TGCCAATACTTGGGACATCAATAAAAATCAATACACAGAAATATACTTGAAACTGGTCCCATTAAGCCCAACTTCCTTCCCTCACTTACTGCGGTAAAACATCCTAAAATTTAGGTAAGGTCAACTTAACACTAACGCGATAAGTTCGTAGTAAAAAGGAAGGGCAATCTATTAAACAACAATTTAAAAGGACAAGAATATAGCGGACAAGGGAAATGCCAACCGAATCATCATAAACGAAAAGGCAAGTTAAGGATAGCCATAGATTAAATAACCATAATTATCAATAATCTTCTGTTGCTCAAATGTTTCCACTACGGCTCGCCAGGATACCTTGCAGCCGTGACAGCCGGGCTGCATGCAGCAGTGACAGCGAGGCATTGATAATTCGGATAGAGACTGCAAGTGTTAAGCGTGGTGTAACCCTACATCTACGACGCAGAAGGCGTGGCTGCTGTTACGCTGATCCTGAACCCTAGGGGTCTGACCACCAGAATTTATTAGGCAATAGAGGAAGGGAAATACGCTGGCGCCTAAAATGTCCAACGCATAGAAGGTAGCCAACAGAAGGCTGAGATAATCAAGGGGACGTCGAGCGACCTGTCAGCAATACGCAGGGAAGAATCACTCAGCTAGAAATTCCGTTGGCAGAAAAGTTAGAAAAATCTAAACCTGTGGGCAAGGTTATCTTTCCACGGCAGAACCCTGAGTTGGAGGCACGAAGGAATGGCAAACTTGGCATTCTTCATAACACGCAGAAATCAACAATGTCCAACATCGTTAAAACCACAGGCTAACACGCAGATTAATTACACAGCTGGGATTAAAAGCGGCAGTGCAGGGAAGCATCAGCGAGATCCTCGATGCGACTAATCGAGAATTGTGAAGGGAGGGCAACATTAAATCAAATGTAGGTCATTTTAGCCGATCAATAGAAAGGGGAGCCCAGCGCTGAGTTTATGTATTAGTTAGAATTAAGCGATGGGAAGTTGAATATTGATATCTATGAACTTAGGTTGAATTTGGGATCTAAGATGAAATAACCAAGTTTTTTTGTTTTTTTTTTTTGGTTTTGGAGAACCAAATTCATAATTAAAAAGTGATTTCAATTAAAATGAAGCTTGAAGTATGCTGGGATGTGATAGAAATTTGCTGTACCTTGAATGAGTGATTTCAGAAACGGAAGCGATGGCTGAATTGGTGGAACTGAAAACTCTCCGCATAGGACATATCGAGAAACCTTCAAACAAAGGAAGGATATACAAGTTTTTCATGATTTGAAAATGTTAATCAGGCTCTAAGTTTGGCAGCAAGACAAATAAATTGGTTCCGACACAAATGTATAAAAGTCTCAACACAAGGAAGGCCGCACTCCATTTTAAGAACATTTGCGTTAATTATAGCTGGATAAAATGTAAAATTTACGGCCCATATCAATCGATAAGAGAGACTCTTCGTAATCTATTAGCTACCTCTACAAATTACGGTGGGATTGGATGGAGGAGCATAACCACGGTTTTTATTTTTATTTTTATACTCAGAGGCAGTTTTCAATCGGACACTCCTATCGGTTTGAAACTACAACAGTTTGTCATGAGTAACATGGATATATATGGAGGCCATTTAAGTTCAGATTTAATAAGCTTACATCATCGAGACCATAACATCCCGATCCAACAAAATGGAAGACAACCACAGTTCAGATTTAATAATATATTAAACAAGCGTACCAGATTCCTCATGCCTGCCTAGTATGCTTTGTCATACTCGGTAGGGGATCCGCTCCACGCCACTTCGCTTGCCGACGTTGAATGCTCACGGTACCTCCCATCCAATACTTGAGGTAATCTACTACAGTAAGCCCCACGAACACATAAAGGGGCCACACAAGAACCAAAGGAAACACTAGCTACTCGGCTCGCCTCCGAGGCTGGGCTACCCTCCCTGGTGGAGAAACACCCAACTCCTCACCAGAAAATCCATCAAACCACAATTCAGCAAATAGCGTTAAGCTGGCAGTGCATCCCTTCTTCCTTCCTTTTCCCTTTGTTTTGCTGCCAAATGAGACCCACCTACTTTCACGATTATTAATTGAATTAATTTTTATTGATAAATCCTCCAAATCAATCTCAGGTAGTCCAAATTGTCGCACTCATCCCTGGGTTCTCAATAAAGTGAATTTAAACTTTTATTTAATTAAAATCTAATTTCCCTCCCACCCCCAAAAATGCTCCTTAAATTTCTCCTAGGTTTCCTAGATCCCCTCTTGCTTTTTATTCTCTTTCCCTAATTATACAGATTTAGTAATTGCCAAATGATGATTCTTTTTACCTTTTTCCCCAATGTCTCCTACTTGAGTTTTATAAGTTTCCTTGATTTATTTATTTTTTATTTTTATTGTATTTCCTTTTCTTTCTCTCCTTACATTTATTTATTAATATTAAATTTTGTCAAAACCCCCAAAGGATAAAATCGCTAATATTCTTTTCAAAATAAACAAATATTTATATTATTATTATTATGAAATCCCAAATTTATGCTCCCTTCTTTAATACTTTTTAATTCCCTTACGAATTAAAACACCAAGGGTTTTGCTTAAATTGACCTTCTCATTACTTTTACCCCCTTCCCCCCCCCCTTTTTTTTTTTAAGTTTTAATTAACTCCCTAGGTGGGTGTTAGTTTCACGCCCTAGGTTTATTTTGGGGAAATTTTCTTCTTGGTACGGTCAATTTTATCTTAGAGGCGTTTTAATCTAGGTTTTGCATTGTCCGAGTCCTGGAATTAGGTGGGGAGATTGGTTTCTCGGTGCGTCCTGCGGTCTCATCATCATCCTCAGCGTGCCCTTGGGGCCTTTCGTATCCAAGGTGCCACTCGCCTTGATTTGCTTATGGAGTACGGCATTTGCACGCCGGGGCCAGCACCATGTGCTCCAAAGGGTGCCACTCGTTGACTTGTAATTCTTACTAGCATAGCGTCGCCGAGGGATGCACCGTTATCCGGAGGTGCCATCGGTGGCAATGGTGGATTGGTAAGACTCTAGGCCACAGGTCAAGCACTCCATGGGTGAATCTTGTGGGAGACTAAAAGGCTCTAAGGAATAAGCCCCCACCTTATTCCACGCCCCTTAGAAACATCGTGGCCCCATCAGCGTGCGCCCTCCACGGCGCTGGTGGATCCCTCGAACTACGTTGTGTCCGTTAACCTCTGATTCGAGGAGCCCGCGGCGGAAGTGCTAGTGATAAAGAACATGCGGCGAGTACAGCAATCCCGTTACCTCTCTCTCGATCCTCTGGATCTAGTGTGGCCCCTCCTCATGTATATGATTCCGATTCGACCAGAGCTATGGTAGGGCTGCGTCATCAACCATCATGGGATCAGCAATCAAACAGCATATCATATAATCAATGGTATATCATCAGGCGGGGCAGGCCTCATATGATAGAGCAACTCAAATCACCCCACTCACGGTAATCCAGCGGAGTCCAGGGTTCATTCACCTCATATACGGGTCAGAGCACCCTTTTTACTTAAATGTTTGAGTCCAGGCGCATCTACAGCAAGGTAGTGAAAACATCCTGTCGTATAACTCAATGCATCAAAATGAAGAAAAGTTTTATCATCACATAAATACAGATCACTTGCAAGCAGGTATCCTCAATAAGTTTGATGTCGCGGTAGGGATGTTATACCCACCTCTTAGTCTAAACTTAAATACGAAGTTTCTCATTATAAGTGTCGAAATAAATGTACCATAGAATCATAAATCATCGCGATCATCATAAGTCCTATCTATCAAACCACAAAAGATGGAAGCTAGCGGCATATCATATCTCGTCCTCGGTCTCGCCGAGTGTGGACTATAAGCATCCCCTTTGGACCTTGACCACAGTCTGGTTGATGTCATGGCTGTGACGGTGATCGATCGCGGACCGGCTCAATGATGAGAAGCGCTCCCTCGTCGACACGGAACTCATGTCAATACCGTGTGTAGGATCACTAACATAATGTATCCTCGGCCCGTGCAGAAGAGCCGTGCATCGCCTCGAAGAATTGAGCCAAGGCTGAGTCGATGGGCTCACGGGCCTTCTTCCTCCACAATCTCGAGATTGAGACCTAGGAAGAGTTTAGGCTCCTTCCAGAGCCCAGTCAGACTCTGCTCGCGGTTTTACCTTGAAGGGCTTCGATCGCCACGACCTCAATAACTCACGATTAAAACCGGTCGCAGCGTCGGCATGGCAATCTTGTCGGTCTGCGCTTCCTTTGTCATATTCTTTATGGTTTGCATTTTGCTCGCCATCTCTTGGATCAATACGGTCCCCGCCGGACCTATCCTCAAGCCCGATCCAACTTAAGGGCGTCCGACATTGTCGCCCATATAGAAACTCAAAGGCGCCATCTTAATGGGTATGCGGTAAACTGTTGTTATAAAGCTGGAACTCTACTAGGGTAAAGATTCCGCCAGCGTTTTTGTTGGTCCGGTATTGCGTACATCGCGACATGTCTTTAAAGGTTTGGTTAAATGCGCTCATTGCATCCGTGGATCCTGGGTGATCACAGCGGTCACTAAGGTAAGTTAGGTTCGGGCCTCTTAGAGCTTCGTCAAAATTAGTCAATTAAACTACAGATCCTCGATGGGATGCAAATCTTCTACAAGAGCCGCCATGTTTGACCTCACAATCTCGATGAAAACTCTTGCCTTATATGGTGCATTCGATGAAATGCCGGAATAAAGTAGGCCACTCTTTGTCCGGTGTAGGCTCTACAAAAAGCCAGTCGTGTCTCCTTGCCGTGGGTGGCAATCCAACAATAAAATCCGCCGAGAATGACTTAGAAATTCCGGTCTGGAATAATGCGTGATGGTTGTAGTAATCCTTTCGGGTGTCTATATTCAGCCTTTACACCAGCGACACTCGAGGACATCAATACAAAGTTGATATGGTGGCCTTCGTTCTTTCCATGGAACAGGCTTAAGATCTTCCTCATCACCCGACTCCAGGGTGAGCCGCATGTAAAGGCACTCTATATGGGCTGGCTTCGGGATCAACTTTCTCAACTCGTCGTTTGGCGGTAAATAAATCCGACCTCTAAATCTCAATGATATGCAAACCGTCGAAATTAAATCCCCTCAAATCATTAATTTGCCAATGGTGACATCAATAAAATCCTCGATACGGTCAAACGTCCATGGTAGAATCTCATATGGATTCGTTTGGAAGGGCAACTTGCAAAGATCGGTATAAGACTCGAAGGCGACGCCCTTTCGGTTCATTGTTCCGCTATGTAGTATTGTCAAGTGTTGCCCTATACGTGATTCAAATTAGCGCCGTTAATGTAGCGTTGATTAAACTTCGTGAAAGAGTAATGTTAATCCGCAATGATCGGATTTTTAGTTCAGATTTTCATCAACCAGTGGTATGCCTTTGGGCATAAACGTGGATAACTCCAGTCATTCGGCGTAGTTCCTCCTCTCATGCCTTCGGTTTTTCGAAAGTAAGAAATCCTTTCGTCGTCGCATCGAGACTCCACTAAATATCTTTAGTTCATTTGATTGCACCAAAGTGCGTCCATGTCGGGGACCTTTAATATAGTCTTTATCATCATATCTTTCAAAATACAAGTAGCTGGCGCGTTTTATCCGACGAGCCTGCTTGTTTTCTTACGCAATTCCATTGATCGACTTTATCTTTGCGAAGATGTGAAATAAGAGCCATTGGTTAGTATCCAGCTAAACCCGCCAGCTATAGCGCCCGCTGACATTTGTCGATTACGGCCATTCCATAATGGCCTCAACCTTGTTGGATCCACAATGATACTTTGTGAGATGGCATCCCTAAGTGGTAGATCTGGATTGATAAAAGAGCATTGAATGACTTCCCATATAATTTATTAACTCTACGCCAAACCCTTAATACCAAGTAAATTGCTTTCGTGTACTCTTAAAGAAATTGATAGAAATTGGAATCAAAGTATGTCGTGAATAAAGATGAACATCTAAATTACTCATGAAGATGCCAGATTCATCAAATCATGAATTACACTGATTTGTGATCGAAGTAAACTGATGAAATTAAATGATATCCAAATTCGTCTTAAGTCTTGGGACGTCATCCTCATAGTCAAATCATGGTGATACCGATCATAAATCGATCGCAGAAGGCGCGTCGCTTTTATTATGATCAATAGTCGTGGACCTTGGTAAGGGTGCTGATTCTTGATGCATTAGCCTTGTTAGTTCAAGCGATAGTCATTCGAAACCCTCCGGTCCATAAATTTGAAATGGCGGGTTTTTATGCAGTACACCGGGGCCATTATCATTCGAATCGGCAACTCAACCGGTTGCATTTTAATATCTTACCAACTCAAAGGTCGACATCCGATAAAACGTTCGCTTCTTGAGTTAGATCCAGTTTTTAAGGTCTATGATAAACTCCGATTCTCTTCATCCCCGGGGCCAACTCCTCTCGGGAATGCGTCATGGAAACTCCTTCACTCTGGGAGGTGTTCTAGACCGCTACTCCCTTTTACGTTGGCGCCAAGGATACAGCATAAAGTTACCCTTAGCGCGCCTCTATCACGTAAGCTGGAAGGTAGACACCGGGGATACTCCACAGTTCCGTCCTACTATCACCCACAAATCTACATCCTAACTTCATCATGCTCCGACTAAAGCTCCAGTTGATATACGGTTAGGCATTGCTTTATCATTCCAAACTAATCCATGCCGATCCTGCGCGTCATAAGACCTAAGATGCGTGGCGGTACTGGATTGGCCTTCATTATAAACTCTCTAGGTTAAGGCGATGGCTGGCGGCGCTCCTCCAACACCTGACGCAGCTCCGGAAGCCATCACCGAAAGCTAAATCATCACATTACAGTACCTTTGCCCGTCAACACTGGCGTTGCACGGAAATAAACTCTCCGGTAGCACGCAGATTCTATAAAGATACCCGAAGTGCGACCGATGATAGTACACATCGTCTCGAAGGCGTATACCTTTGGCGTTGTTACGCTGCATGAATCGATGGAGCCCTTGCGAAAATCTCCCTTGTAGTAGGTCCGGCTGATCCGGGCACCGGTCCTCCGCGGAGCGGTCAGCTGGCTGTTGGTGTAATGCACGCGTCAACACCGCTTGTTGATGAGTCACGGTGCGAAATTGCGGCGAAGAAGGCGTTGCAGATCCACCGGAACCGTTACATTACAGATAAGTCTAAGCTATGCGGACGGCGTTATTCGCCGCCTTTGCCGGATCTCCCGGTAAGGTGTCGGCTATTTAGAAGTCTGATAGAAGCGTGAAGTGACGTGGACCCCCTCACGACCGATATCCCAGCCGTACGTCGGTATTGCTGCTGCCAGGCGTTCCGGATAAGACAAATCACGCAGTCGGCTGAGTCTGATACGACCCCGGCGTGGCTCCTCCCTCTGCTACCAAGGGGCCTTTTGGACGAAATGCGTTATGCAGGTTGAGGCATGAATCCCTTTTGCCGCGGAGCTGCTAAGATTAAGGGCAATCTGAACTGATTGACCCAGGCTTCACCGGTGATGGGATGCGGTGCGTCACAAACAGCTCATAAAAAGCGTTACTTTCCGTGCACCGAAGACTGTCACGACCCTCTGTCGCCGCCAGCGTTGAACTCGTTTGGTGGCGGCTCGTAGATTCCTCGAGAGAGATATATCTCTGGAACCGTTCCTCGAACATTTCCCAGCGGCATCTTCTTGTGCATTACGGAAACGCGGCGAGCATCTTCCACCATAGAGCTCCAGGCTGGAGACCATCATGCGGACCTTCTGCATATTGGAGGTATAATAGTCCGGTCTGAGACACGCTCGCCATATTCTCGAGCCAGCAATACCCCTTACCGGCGAGCTGCGCCATCCGGAACGGGGAACTGAAATTTCACTTCTCAGCGGAGTTCGCGGTGAATCTTATGAGTAATGGCCGATCTGTATTGGTGGAACCTCGCAGTGCGGTATACAGCCTCATCATCTAATATGCATTGATTACCGGACGTAGAAAGATCTATCATCCCACTACGCGGCGGCCACCGGTTGCTCTGTCAGGACTGCTCACCCTCTACGGGAGTTATTTCAGTGTGGATGCTGGAAATCGCGCCTCCTCTAGCACCAGTAATTGCTCTGCGGCGTCCTCTAATATGATGGCCACCGCACGGGTGAACCATCAATCAACAACCGAATAATCAATACCATCATATCGCGGAGCCGTGGTAAGATCCGGTCGCGGTGAACCCGCATCTCGATACCATATGTATGAGCACCTCGTTAGCAAGCCAACCCTTCTAAATGCGCGAAGATTGCAATTTTTTATTTTTGTGTTTACTGCCGGTGTATAGCGCGTGTAAGTATCAACACATGACTCATGTAAGCGCGGCTTTAATAAGGCGCTTGGCCGTAGTGTTCTATTGCAAAGAGATAAAGCATCTGACGAGTATACGCAAACAACTAAGACCATGAGGCGAGTTGCGTACTTAACGATTTAACGACAAGGTGAAATGGCGCTTTCGTCGTTGACTTTACCCATCCTACCGAGGTTAGGACCTCCGACACATAAGCAACCTCAAATACGGTTTCCCATCGATCTTTGTATTTAGGTCCAGAGTATGGCTGATGAGGAACATAGGTGTATACGGCTCACTGAGCCACCTTGGACCAAACGACCAAGCCGCAATCCAATTATATCGTAATTAGAAGAACAATTTTTATAGGGCGTTAACCGGGACTCGACAACGCCAAAATGTATCATTAAGAGCGGCCCTCTGCGACCATCTGGATTAATTTAAAGTGCGGCTAAAGTCAATCGATTTACCCTGCATTATTTGTTTAATAGAAATTCGTCAACATCCTTACTCCTTCACCACCCTTTGGCGGCTGCCATCCTACTCCAGGACCGAGGATTCACGTTTACAACCCTCGATATTCTACCAATGGCATAGTGATAGCAGACTACCAAGATGAGACCGTTAAGTTTATAGTGAAGCAGCATTAGAAACTGACATTATAATGTTAAAATTAGATCAATGAAGTGTACATACATCATAAATTAAAATGGAATCCAACCTAATAAAATTTAAATGTTAAGGTTAAAGGGGGCTTTATGGGATATGACAACTATCAATAAACAAATAACGAAATGGGATAGAAATTTATTAAGGAGGTCACAACATCTACTTCATATATGTAGCTAGCATCCCAATGGAACATAACAAAATAACATAAGTGTCAACATATAAAGGTATTCTGTTTAAATGATAATGAAAAGGTTCCGCAATAATACATGTATCATGTATATGAGAGAATCTACGTGCATTTGGTAACCCATGATTGAATATAGCCAGCCTTGATTTAGATTGACCATATCTTCCAGTTAGAAATTATTAAATGAACACCCTCATGAGTGAATTAAATGTAAAGGGTTTATCATATATTTTTTCATGCATTACTTGTTAAGCATTAAATAAGTGTTACCCGTCACAATCCGAGGTGGCCGGAGCCCAAAATATTAAATTGACAAAGGGTAACAATTATGAGACCATACTTATAAAATGAATTATCGATCATTATCTAGATTTGACATCCATAGCGACCATAATTGAATTTGATCAACCCTAACCTCATGCTTTGGATTACCATACCTCATAAACAACAATGTATCCATCAATTAACCAGTGTATTAACGCGTATTGGATAGAATAATTGCAATTTTAAATGACATTATTAGAGCGCGATGGTGTTAGAAAGGGACCACATAATGAGACATAATTTTTTTAAAGTCATACCTAAAATATCAATATGTTAAAAGGACAATTAGCATCAAGATTAAATTATCACATTTACAAGTAACTTCATGTCGAGAGCTTTAAAAGACCACTGCATATTTGTGGGCATTGGGTGACCTATCCCTAATTAAATGACCGCAAAAAGAAGGACATCAATTAAAAGACTAAAAAAGGTTAGCAATGCCAATACTTGTGACATCAATAAAAATCAATGCACTAGATGAAATATACTTGACTGGTCCCATTATGCCCAACTCCTTCCCTCACTTACTGCGGTAAAACATCCTAAAATTTAGGTAAGGTCAACTTAACACTAACGCGATAAGTTCGTAGTAAAAAGGAAGGGCAATCTATTAAACAACAATTTAAAAAGACAAGAATATAGTGGACAAGGGAAATGCCAACCGAATCATCATAAACAAAAAGGGCAAAGTTAAGGATAACCATAAATTAAATAACGATATATATCAATAGCATACATTTGCTCAAATAACCACTCTGAAATCGCTTGAGGATACCTTACTGACCGTGGCTTGAGTTGCATCGCGGCTGATGTGAATGAGGCGGTGATAATTGGGATAAGCTACCAAATTATTCAAAGCGTGGGTAACCTACATCGGCGGTAGAGAATTACCATATAACCTCATAAGCAGCAATGGCAATCCATCAATTAACCATGATATTAACCCGTAACAGATAGAATAATTGCAATTTTAAATGACATTATTGAAATAACCGTAATTTAGGAAGGGACCCTATAATAAGACATACATAAAAAAAAATTCTAAAAGTCACAACCTAAAATATCAATATGTTAAAAGGACAATTAACATCAAGATTAAATTATCACATTACAAGTAACTTCATGTCGAGAGATTTTAAAAGACAACCACTTATTTGAGGGCAAAGGGTGACCTATCCCTAATTAAATGACCGCAAATAAGAAGGACATCAATTAAAAGACTAAAAATGTTAGCAATGACAATACTTGGGACATCAATAAAAATCAATACACAGAAATATATACTTGAAACTGGTCCCATTATGCCCAACTTCCTTCCCTCACTTACTGCGGTAAAACATCCTAAAACTTAATTAAAGTCAACTTAACACTAACGCGATAACTTCGTAGTAAAAAGGAAGGGCAATCTGTTAAACAACAATTTAAAAAGACAAGAATATAGTGGACAAGGGAAATGCCAACCGAATCATCATAAACGAAAAGGCAAGTTAAGGATA
>SNQJ01S0089407.1:0-21238 GCA_010110895.2 Picea sitchensis
TATAAATCAAAAGAGTTTACAAACTCAATAAATAAAATAGCGTATCAACGGAGAGAACACCTCCGAATACAAGAAAATACAAATTTTCATTCAATATGCTTTCAAGCTCTCTCATTACAATCCATTTCAGGTATTTATATATACACTAACATAAATTCCCTAAGAACAAAAATTGCCCATTCTATCTTTGAAAGAATTTAATTAAGGCGGTGATGGTGTCTCGTGGCATGCAAAGGTTAACACAGCCACCGCTTGACCAATTTAAGACAAATCAGTAAATCGGTGCTAAATCCTCGATTCTTGAAGGGTCAAGATGGCCACCGATCCGTCGTTATTCAAGCGGTGAAATGATTACTGTCCAACAAAATTCCCAAATGTATCTATTCCCTACAACAATGTTAAGGCAAATCATGAACATTAATATTGGTATCAATTCACTGTTTGTTATGGTAAATAAATAATGTGAACGACACTGAGTTAACATAAGAGAGGGTCACACGGTTATGGAGCTCACAAAAGGGACGCCTCTGAGAGTGGTCGCTCTAGTTGTTAGCACACCACTCGAATTGGTAAAAGGGAAGATTGCCTGAAAATTCAAATAAACACGTGAACATACTCTTCCAGATCAGCGATTCCACTGAGATTTAAATGAAATTTAMAAAATTATATTTTCATTAATTTTTATTTAATACTTTTATATTTTGGCATACATATAACTATGCTTCATAAATTGGATATTTACTATAATTATAATATATTTTTAAGTTCACTCTTAAATTATATATAGAATATAATATATGCTTCATAAATTGGATATTTACTATAATTATAATATATTTTTAAGTTCACTATTAAATTATATATAGAATATAATATATTTTTAAGTTYACCATTAAATTATATATAGAATTRGTGTAGAAGATTTTTTTATTATTTAAATGTTAAAGTTTAAAAAGATATACATATTATTTAAATGTTAAAGTTTAAAAAGATATACATATTGTAACYTACTATAATATACTTTAATCTTAAAAAAGGAAATATATTCTAACTTATCTTTACTAAATTTGAACCCGCTACCTACCAAAAAAAACACACAAATCTTAACTCATTAAATCCATTCAAATAATGACACATAACAAAATTAGTTTTTTATTAATAATTTTTTTTTTATTTTAATAGTAAAATAATTTTGCATTTGCATCATAATATTTATTATTTAAGGTATGCATAATATTTTAAAATTAAAATAATTTTACATTTAAATCATAAAAATATGAATATTTTAATAAAGATTTAATGTTTAATAACGTTTGTTTTTTTCTTTAAAAGTTTCACAAGTTAAATCTAAGAAACTAAGGTATTATTTAATAACAAGTTGATAAATACAGATGATTATTTACTTTAAAAGAGCATAATATTCTAGAGATAATAGGAGGATAAACGTAAATGATTTCTTTTTGCATATATTAAATTTCATCATAATTTCATTTAATACCAAATTTGGTTAGACACGTGTGTGATGTAGCTATTTTAAGATGGGTTGTTTTATTTAAGGATTGAATGGCAACCGGTAACCATGTCCAAGGATTCAATTTTGATTCAAACCTGAGCGGTTAGTGTCGTCTTTGATTCCTGCGCCACCATTCCAGTGCATTCGAGGTAATCAAGCCACGGCAGATTACACAAAGATTATCCATGGCAGAAGATAATTTAAAAAAAAAAAAATTATATTACAAACGGTAGGTTGTGAGGGACCAAGCTTGAAGTTTTTCATATCAATGGTGAATAATAAATATTATATGTTTTTCCAAATAAATAATTTTACTTCATTTCATTTGGTGATAAAGAATGAAGTCAATAAAAAGGCATTATTAATTTGTTAATTTGAATTTTCACTAGTGTCTTTATAACTATGTTTACATATAGTAGATTCTTGAGTGTTATTAAGGATACATAAATGTGTAGTTTATTGTTAGGCACATAAGAGTATTTTTATTGAAAAGTGTCAAAATTAATGAAGCACATTTTTTGGTGCCAACTTGGAAGCACATTTTTTTGGTTGTGGATAACCATGGATATGAAACATTGTTCATAGAAAATCTACTCATGTACACACAAATGATTTAAACTTTGGTGAGATTACTATACCCAATAATCCTATTTACTTGTGAGCCCACAAATGGGATCAATTGTGAACTTTGGAAATCCTTACCATGCACCAAGAATTGAAAGAGAGTTTTCTTTTACTCATCTCTTTCTTTGTTTCAAAAACATAGTGTACATTTCTCTGGTCATGAAATATTACAACGATGTGAGAATGATGGAGGCATATGAATATTGTTATACACAAGAGATAATCTTCATTGGCGTTTAGATGTATAAATATGTACATATATCAAGAGTATGTAGGAATGTCCACACATACCTTTATGACTATGTGTGTTTTCATAGATAGGATTAAATATGTGGTATGGTGATGGTCATGTTCGAAAATATGATCACGGAATAAGAAATACTTGTGAAATTTTTTGGTGGAGGCAAATTTCATATTCAAATGAGACACAACCAAATAAAATAATACTATGGATGTTGTTAGCATCCACATAGGTATGGTGAGCCATGTCGACCTTACATATGAAAGGAATTTATAGGTAATAAATTCTTTTAATTATGTTTGATATCATAAGTGATTGATATTTCTATGTATAAATTTTGTTGATACCCTACTGGGTTGGTTAGTGGGTTGGTTAGAGGTAAAAGACTTTTCACATGTAAAATTATGGTAGAATTTTTTTTTATGTAATTATATGATAGTTTGTGTAATTAGAATGTTATGTTATGATGGTTATTAGATATAAACAGGAAAATGTGATATTTATGTTGAGAATGTGAAAAAGAATACCATGTGTGAGACCATGTTGTTGATGGACTCATGAGAGCCATGATGGAATCATGAGAGTTAGGGATCATTATGTTAAGTTTTAATGCTTTTCAAAAATAATAGCACAAATAGGATTACTCAGAAAAACACAATCAMAAAATACACAACATTTTATCCTAGGGAACCCTTATGGGGGAGAAAACCCAACAAAAACTTCCTTAATATAGATTGTCAATACAATGTCAAAATAAAGACCAAAACACTAAAGATAATCCCACACTAAGCATGCGCCTCTCTCTCCTCCTCCTTCCAACTGCAACTACTTCCAAAATATGCACACTAGATGAGTGACTTGAGTGATTGAGTGAATGAGACATCATCCACTCTTATTTATACTAGCTGGGAGGTGCTAGAGTTGTCTCTCTTCATCAAGCAGGGATGACTTCTCCAATTAGTGGTTAGAACCACTTTAATTAGCCCTAGGGGCCGACTTCTCAATTACCAAAATATAAACGTGGTTTGACCAATCCAAAAAAGGGGATTTGGTCATATACAAAGCCCGACATAATCAATCCACAAAAGTGGATTTGATCTATAAGAAAATAATTCAATAATAATTAGAATATCCTTCTCAGTTACAATATTTCAACACTCTCCCTTAACAAGAAGAATATTCTACTAACACAACCCAATACAACATCATCAGGAGAGAGAGAGGGTAGCAACATTTGGAACACTGACTGACACATCTATAAATCATCGGAAGTTTTTCTCATCATCGAAAACATCATCATTCACAGCATGGAGTTGGATCATCATCATCATCAACATCAATTAGTACAATACTAATATAACATCATCAATCAATACATGATTGATACAACATCAGCATCAACAACAACAACACGAGGTTGATACAACAACATCATCAGCACAAGGATGAGATAACAACATCATCAACAACATCATTAGAACGAGGCTAAGATAACAACATCATCAACATGAGGCTGAGATAACAACATCATCATCATATGGAAACAGAATGAGGTAGGTGCAATAACAACATTTTGTGGTACTTTGATAGACCGTCCTTATCAGACCTTCAAGATATGCCCATGAATCATAACATTCCCTAGGATATAAAATCCTAAAGGAGATACCACGTGGTGCTCTAACAAACCATCCTTACCATACCTTCGGGATCTTCCTAGGAATCAAAAGATTCCCTAGGATATAAAAATCCTAACAGAGCTACCACTACTGACAACAGCTGGCATATACATGCATTGGTACACTGACAAACCATCCTTACCAGACCTTCAGGATATGTCTAGGGATGATCAGTCCCCTACGATATAAAATCCTAGCTGAGCTACCCGCTATTGTTCAGGATACCATAGTATCATCAACATCACTCCCCCTTTCGAGGGAGGTCCTTTCAGAGAACACCAAGCTTGTCTTGGAAGTGCTCAAACTTCACACGAGATAGAGGCTTGGTTAACACATATGCAACCTGCTCATCTGTGCCACCATATTGGAGCTTTATAGCTCCCCTCTGCACCATATCACGAATGTAGTGATACCAAATCTCTATGTGCTTTAAATTATCATGTAACACAGGGTTCTCCATGATCTTTATGCAACTCTACTTATTACATAGAATCACGGTGGCTTCCATCTATAGATCGAATAGACCTGTCAACAAATTTCGAATCCATGTGGATTCACAAATGGCGAAACATGTTGCAACATATTTCACTTATGTCGTGATGAGAGAAATAATGGATTGCTTCCTTCTCTACCATGAAGTCATGGATGACCCCAGACTAAAACAACATCCTGAAGTGCTCTTTCTATCAGAAACACTTCCATCCCAATCTGAATCAGTACATCCATACAGTCTAAAGTCATGATCTCCAGTATAACTAAGACCAAATTCCAACGTACCCTTAAGGTGTCTCATCACATGTTTTGCAACTACAAGGTGAACACATATGGGCTCTACCAATTAATGAATCAAGGTGTTCACAGAAAAACATATATATCTCATGGTATTCGTCATATACATCAATGAACCAATAATCTCTTTGTACAAAGTAGCATAAACCAATTCTGACAAAGTGTCTACTAGGAGCTTCAATCTTGTTTCCATGGGTGTGTTCATGGATTTACATTCCAACATGTCAAACCTATTTAGTATTTCAATTTCATACTTCCCTTGGTTAAGGAAGATCTTCTCTGGGATCTTCCAAACTTCAAGACCTAAGAAATAATGCATCAAGCCTAGGTCTTTCATCTCAAACAACGAGCTTCTTCTTACAATTTATAATGAGATTTTCTTCTCTGGTTAAGAATAAGTCATATACATACAACAACAATAAAACCGACTCATCATTCATGAACTTGAATTAAAGGTTAGAATCATCTTTACTCTTGGTAAAGCCCAAGCTCATCAGGAAATTGTCAATTCTTCGATACCAATCTCTAGGAGCTTGCTTCAATTCCTACAAAGCTTCTTCAATTTGCAGACATGAGTCTTTTTATATTCAACTTCAAACCCTTGTGGTTGTTATATATACACTTATTCTTCAATTACACCATTCAAGAAGGTTGTTTTCACATCCATCTGGTGTAACTTCCACTTCAACTTGGATGCAAGGGCTATGATTGTTCTGATAGAAGTGTATTTGGCTACAGGAGAAAACGTCTCTTCATAGTCAATGCCTTCCTTTTGAGAAAATCCACGAGCTACAAATATTTCTTTATATTTTTCAATACTTCCATATGCAAAATGTTTTATCTTGTATAACCATTTGGAATATACCACATCTTTGCTCTTTGGTCTAGCAACTATTTCCCATACATCATTCTTTATAATCAACTGGTATTCTTCTGTCATGGCATCCACCCATTCTTTATTCTGAAGGGATTCTTTAAATCAAGTAGGTTCCTTCTCTATGAGATCACACATCAAGGCCATATAACTAAAGAATGTCTTAGGCTTCTTGCTTTGTCTCATGGTTCCTTCTGAGAACCATACTTCTCCCGATCTTGAATAAGTTCCCCTTCCCAAGCTGGATTTCTCTTGTGAGAGATCATCATCTGGAGGAGTTCTTGAGATTCTATCATATCATGATCTTCTGGAATCTTATCATCAGGGGTAACTATAACTTCCTTCACAGGTTCTGCAACTCTGGAAGCTACAAGTTCTTCTTCATATAATCCTTCAAGTTGGCACCTCCTTGATATTTTGATTGTTGCATCTTCATCAAAGGTTGCATCTTTGTTGATATCAATATGATGGTAACCTAGTATGTAAATTATGAAGGCCTTAAAGACCTCATAGTATCCAAAAAAAATTCTCTTCTTTCCTGAAGGGTCCAACTTAGTTCTATTTTCTTTCAGAATGTGTACAAACAGTGGACAACCAAATATCTTGAGATGGCTTACTTCTGGCTTCTTTTCAAAGAACATTTCTTCGGGGGTTTTGAATCCAAGTGCACTATGGGATAATCTATTTTGGACATAAACTATTTTTCATGCGGCTTCAGCCCATAAGTGCATTAGAAGATCTTGATCATGGATCATGGTCTTCAATGCTTCCATTAGTGTTCTATTCTTTCTTTCTGCTACACCATTCTATTGAGGATTATAGGGAGTGGTGAGCTCCCTCTCAATCCCAAAATTTCTGCAGAAGATTCCAAATTATTTTGAGGTGTATTCTCCTCCATTATCTGACCTGAGTATATTGATTTTTCGTTCGGAAAGTTTTTCCACCAAGGCTTTGAATTCCCTAAATTTTTCGAGTACTTCATATTTTGATTTCAAGAAATAAACCCATGTTTTGTGAGAATAATCATCAATAAATGACACATAGTATACATACCCACTTAGAGAGGTTGATGACATTGGGACACATAAATATGAGCGGATGATCTCCAAGATTCCTTCTCCTTTACTGTCACTCTTTGGGAAAGGATTATTTATATTATTTCCTTGTGCAAATCCCTTGCACACACCTTCATGGTCAACCTTGAATTGTGGTAAACTTGTAACTACCTTTATTACATATGGTAAGTCTTTGTAGTTGATGTGATATAGTCTTCTATGCCAAAGTTCAAATGGACTCTCGATGGAGTGAGTCAAGGATGACTGACCTTTTAACTTATATATCCCACCTTCTTCTGTTCCAATAACAATTGAATATTCTATGGTTTTTCCTTTAGGCCACATAAGAACTTCACCATCTATGAATGCAACCCTGAAACTTTTCTTATTTAGATATGAGATAGAAAGAAATTTATTTTTCAAACCCAGTACATAGAGTACATCCTTCATCTTCATCAGAGTTCCTGAATCCAGTTTGTAAGTGGATTCTCCAATTCCTTTGATAGGGTACTGATAATCATCTCCAAGTGAGACTTTCTTGGGAAAGTCCTTTTCTGTGAGGCTAGAGAGAATGCCTCCATGACCTGTCATGTGCTTAGAATCACCACTATCTATGAGCCAAGTGTCCTCACCATGTATCACATATCTTGAGAGGGAGGAAAATAAAACATAATCTTCAATATTTTCTTTAGTCATGTTTGTAGGTGGCTCATCATCTTCAACTGCAGGGGCATGGCGTCTTTTGTTATTTCTCTTCTTATATTCTTCCCTTCCGGTAGGACTATTCTTATCAATGTGTCCCATTTTATCACAATGATAACATTGACAAGAGGATAAATCTTTTTCTCTTCGTTGTCGTTTCTGATACTTCTAGAATCTCCTTGGAGGGTGAGATTCTTTATGGGTGAATCTCTTTGGGGAGTGAGATTCCTTATGAAGTTGGGTCTCCTTATGGAAACAAGACTTTTATTTCCTCCTTTAGCATGAGAAGATAGGTCTTTATCTTCATCCCTTAATAGTACTACTTCCCGGTTGGCTACTCTTGCTTCTTTTTTAACACAATCTTCCCACAAGCTATCAAAATGGAGTTTTTCTTTTCTTGCACAGATAGTTCGGATAAAGTCATCCCAAGGTCTTGTGAAACCATTAAGAGATGTAATTATGAGTTCATCTTCATTGAGGTTGTCTCCAATTTCTTCTAACTTTTCCTTGAATTGAGAAACCCTAGAGAAATAGTCATGAATTGTTTCTCCTTTCTGCATCTTTGTACTCTTGTGTCGAGTTCTCATGTTCATCTTCTGATTGATGTTCTTATCTTCATACATTTTGGTTAGGGCATAAAACATTTGTTTTGGAGTATTCTTAGAAGACACTTGAGGGATTAAGAGATCTTTAATGGAATCTGCAATGATCCTTTTGGCCCTAACCATATCCTTCTTGTACTTTTCTTTGGCTTCTTCTTCTTTGGGTTCTAGTACATTTTATTTTATGAATTTTTCTAGGTCATTCTCTTCAAGAATGAGTCCAATTCTGTACTTCTAGGCATGCAATTTTTCCACACCTTCTAACTTGTCAAAAAACCTAGTGTTTGCAGATATCTTGACTTGAAGCTAGGAAAATGGCCAAAAAATGAAAATGCTCAGAAACTGAATCTGACATTACTAGGAGATGCACTTGGTTGAGGAGAGTAGGCTTGAGCTGTCAAATTTAAAAAATTACAAGTTTTACCCCTTGAAACTTGACCTGCGAAAATATGGGCTAGTACTTCTGGTACTGGTTCTGGTTTTCTGGTTCTTTGGTTTTTTGGTTTTCTAGTACCAGTCAAAAACTAGGGTTTGACTTTATGAAGTCTATGGCCACTGAAAAGGTGCTCTCAAGCTGCCAATGAGTTCACTAGGATAGGGTGCACTTCCTTAGATGGTTTTTAGGTAGAAATTCCCTTCCAATAAAAATCCCTATTTTTCTTCTACAAAAACAACGACGTTTTTTATTACCTAGTGAAAGGTTCTCTTTTTAGTTTATCTCTGAAACCATTTCAAGTTTTAATTCTTTTAAAAAATAATAGCATAAGTATGATCATTGAGAAAAACACAATCACAAGATACACACCATTTTATCCTGGGAAACCCTCATGGGGGAGAAAACCCAACAAAAACTTCCTTAATATAGATTTCCAATACAATGCCAAGATAAATACGAAAACACTAAAGACAATCCCAAACTAAGCATGCACCTCTCTCTCCTCCTTCTTCCAACAACAACTACCTCCAAAATATGTGCACTATATGAGTGACTTGAGTGAGTGAGTGAATGAGGCATCATCCACTCTTATTTATACTGGCTGGGAGGCGCTAGGGTTGTGTCTCTTCATCAAGCAAGGCCAACTTCTCCAATTATTGGTTAGAATCACTTTAATTATCCCTAGGGGATAACTTCTCAATTACCACAATATAAACATGGTTTGACTAATCCAAAAAGGGGATTTAGTCATATACAAATCCCGACATGATCAATCCACAAAAGGGGATTTGATCTATAAGAAAATAACTCAATAATAATTAGAATATTCTTTGCAGTTACAATATTTCAACACATTACATAGTCATCCAATGGTCCCTTATGCAATATTGGTGTCTTGGAATGTAACCTTTTTGTTAGCATCCTTGCACTTGAAGAGTTGGATTTCTCAAGGGACTAGGTTTGCGAAGAAGATAATTTTTGGTGTTGTGAGTGGATAAAAAGGAAGGTACCAAGATGGTTCATTGTGTGCTAGTGAGGTGTCTGGAATGTGTGCCTAGCATTGGCTAAGTCTTGTACCTTGTCATGGTGGATTAAATGTTATGGTAATATGGTATCCTTGAGTTAATGCAAATGTACATCGAGTGGATCTTGATAATATGAGTATGTGCATATGTGAAAATTGGAAATATTAATGAGAGAATGATCGTGTTGGTATTTGAGATACAATAAATGAATAGATTATTGCAAATAAAAATTTTGATAGTTGAAATGATTTTGATTATTTAAATGTGTTATAATTCTATAATCATTTATATGGTATGATGAATGAGAAATTAGCATGAAGGTTCATGTTACCTAGATAGATAATGGTATTCTAAGAAGGACATGATAATGAGTAGAATTCTACATGATATGGGCAATAAGAGTGAGCCCAAATGGAGTTTCGTAACTATCACATGCAAACATTAAGAACCATGAAAAGATTAAATATATTGTTGAATTTGATTATTGTTATGGACAATTGTACATCGAGTGGACCTTGATAATATGAGTATGTGCATATGTGAAAATTGGAAATATTAATGAGAGAATGATGGTGTTGGTATTTGAGATACAATAATTGCAGATAAAAAATTTGATAGTTGAAATGCTTTTGATTATTTCAATATGTTATAATTCTAAAATCATGTATATGGTATAATGAATGAGAAATTAGCATGAAGGTTCATGTTACCTAGATAGATAATGGTATTCTAAGAAGGACATGATAATGAGTAAAATTCTACATGATATGGACAATAAGAGTGAGCCCAAATGGAGTTTCGTAACTATCACATGCAAACATTAAGAGCCATTCGTAACTATCACATGCAAACATTAAGAGCCATGAAAAGATTAAATATATTGTTGAATTTGGTTATTGTTATGGACATGTTCAAAATTATTTGAGATTTTAATGATGATATATTATGGTAATTGTATGTTTATGATACAAGTGAGATGATATATGTTTAGTGAATAGAAATTATGGTTGTTGTAAGATTAGAAGCATGAGGAGAATGTTACTATGATGACAATAGAAACTTATCCTTTCTCTTGATTATGTTCATCATTTAATTAGATTGAGTTTTCAAGTGGGGATTATAAGAGAACTATGGACACTACACTCTTATTTTCTACATGTTTACATTTCATGGGTTGCATTTCTTGAGGTAATTAGATTGATTTTTCAAGTGGGGATTACAAGAGAACTATGGACACTACACTCTTATTTCCTACATGTTTATATTTCATGGCTCGATTTCTTAAGGGATTGTAGAGAAGGGAATTTCACAAAATTTTGTTGTGAAATTTTATAAAGAAGAGGCATCTTAAATGAAAAAATATCGGCACACTATGTTTTGGGTGTGTTTAGAATGGAAGTGCACAAAACTTCACCCTGTAGAATCCATGTGATGCAAGAATATGCTCATATAGATACGTACTGGGATGAGGATGCAGACTATATCTCACATAATGAATATATGCAATTAAATTATGAATTTTGAATTCATGTTTCTAGAATAAATGTCCAATGCAAATGGTTATCAAAAATTTGATTTTCTTTGGTGAATGACATAGACATAAGATAAATTCTAAGGCCTTGGTAGTGTATTTAATCATGTGAGAGGTATTTCGGTGATTATTATAATATTGCAAATGAAAATAAAATAACATGATGAAAATTTATGGTCTCATTGTTGGAACATTTTTGGGATATAAAGAGTGGTAAAATGTTATTCCAAGGGGAGGGGTGATACAATGTCATGGTTTTAACCCTTGTATCATATCAAATTAAATAAGGAACACATTGTAATGAAATCATGGTTTTAACCCTTGTATCATATCAAATTAAATAAGGAACACATTGTAATGAAATAATTAGTTGATGAGTGTTAAGAGGGCTAATTTATAGTGAATTTTTAATGTAAAATGTAAATAGTATTATATGTATTCTTAGTATGGAGCCAAAGTTTGTGGTTCGACTAGAAAATGGAGAACCTCTTAGACATAGTCTTAGTGACTTATATTTAAGTTATGTAATGCTATACACTGTGATATAATGTTACCAAGGTGGGTATTACATTATTCAAATGTTAATATAAATGTAATCGAAAGGCGACCAAAGTGGTTGTTAAGGTGCAAAAGGGGGCTATATGTCCAAGAGAGGGGAATAAGAAATGGGGTCTTTCGGAAGGAAACCCCATTATAATAATACCACCAATGTCCTTGGTAAAGTAATACCTTTTTTTCATGCTATATGAAAATATTCATTATCTATAGTTGAATGGAGGTGTCTTTATGATAATTCATCATGTGTATCAAGAAGGCATGTATGCCTCATCAAAAAGGGGAATTCATAATATTTAATTTTCCTTGGGAGAGGAAACATTGTTCCTTCATTCTCCCATTCTCATCCTATTGCAAGAACAAACATGCATGTTTTTCATTGTTTCCATCTTCCCTCTAATCAACACTAGAAAGTCATGATCTTGAGTGATTGAGGGATATGTCACAAGATAGACTCATAGTTGTTGGTAGGAGAAGGAACAAGATAATTATGAAAAGAGAATCCATGGCTATATAGTGAGTAGAGAGAGATTGGGAATGTCCTGTAACATCCCCATTTTTAATATCCAAATTAGCGATGTAGATTTTAAAATGATGTATGGTCATGAGCCAAGAATTGTAATATGTAACATTTTATATCATAAATAAAAAAATAAAATGCATCATCGGTTGCATAGGGAAACAAATAGATCCTTGGGGGATAATTTTTCACAAGAGACCGGGGTTTAAGGGGGGAAATATACATGTCTATTAATACCAATTTATCTTTCAAAATTATTTTAGTATGAACCTTCTATTTCCTTTTTTAGTGTTTCAAAGACCAATCATTGAATACATGTAAGAGTTTTGCTTTGTAAATTTTCCTCACACAGTTATTAAGAGCATGGGTCTAAGAACAATAAACCTTGGGAAATGTGAGATTCAACATGAATGGGAGAAAAGGAAATTCAAATGGGAAAAGAAGGTGGTTTTTACAGTTGGGTAGAAAAACGGAAATGTGAGTGGAGTGTTGAGAGATAACATGCAACCATATTGGGTCCTTGGACAAATCTTGGAGAAGGTAATTGCATGAAGAAGTAGGTGGTTACATCTATGAGTGATATTTATGTGTAATAATTTTCCCAAGTGAGCAAGTGAGTTGCTACTGTTAGAATTCCTAGAGTCCCCAATAGAGAGATTTATTGTCCAACCTATGATGGAGCCCTAGAGGGAAGTGGGATAGCCTGAGGGACTGCATGGAAAAGAAGGGGATCTCATTCCTTAGGTTGTGTGTATTGAGGTGGAAGTGAGATGGTGGATTGGAATTTCTATAGGAATTAGTTTTTGGGGATTATATTCGGATACAAGTGGAGAGTAGACACCCATAGGAAACATCCTTTCTTGTGGATTTGTAAACCTAGCTCATGGGTGACTTGTTGTTGAGAGAACTGAAGAAGCAAGTCTATGGTTGGGTGGTTTTTCTATCCTCTACAGATGGATTCCTATTTGTTAATAAGATAAGTGTTTATATTCACTATGTTAATTCTCTTAAATGTTGAGTTTAATGGTTGTGCCTTTCACTCTGAGTTTTGTGTTCTTTACAGTTTTAATGTTATGAATGAGTGTTGCATTTATTTTTTATTATATATACACACACACACACACACACACACACACACACATATATATATTGTTGTTTTGTGTGTGTGTGTGTGTTTAATTGTTTTTGTGCATATTTAAATCAATTGCATTCATGTTTTTTATTATTATGGACAGTTGCATGATCTTGTATGCCATGTTATGTAATTTTGCAGATTTAGATTGGTATCAGAGTTACATCTAGTCACTTTTGGTCATAACATGGCCTAACAAGGGAGTTGGGTATGTTACATGACCTATAAACCTAATTGCCATTGATTCTTATTCACCATATATTCAATAACACTTCTCCAAACATCTCACCCATCCTTCAATCAACTCTTATCTTCTTCCTCTCAGTCAAACAAAACACAAGGCTATGCATTTCCCTTCTCTTCTAAATAGTCCCTTGGAAAATCATTCCCCTCTAGTGCTCAAGTGTATGTAGGAATAATTTGATTTGTTTATTGTTCTCTATGTTCCTAACTCATGGCTAGAATTTACAACAAATTCCTATGGATGGGTCATGAATTTCTCCTCTACAACAAGTTTGGTGGACAAATTCATCAAAAAGATAAGTATTTATCTTCTTTCTTATGTGAGTTATTTCTATTTTTTATTTTTTTTGTTGAACTTTGTTCCTATATGAGTTTTATTAAATGAAACAACTCAATTCATGGCAATGTTGTGACATACATGATTGTGAATTCGGGTTGGATTTTCAATGGGATTTATGTTTATGTTACAATGTATCCCCCCTTTGATTTTGCATATGAACTATGTTTATACAAGGTCTTAAAAATTTTTTGTATCCGTATTTCAATTACACATTGTAAAAAATTACTTCAAGGGCTACAACATCGAACACAATTTTATGCATCATATGCAATATTTGATAATCCATTAATAACTCATGAACTTAGAAAAACATAACATTTGGTGAAGAAACATCGTGATGTGATATACACTAGTGTTGATCCATCTTAACTTCATATCTATCATGCACCAAGAGGGATGAAATGAAAATCCATCCATGTTACAAACATTTCCTCAAGTTTTTTTAAATTACAAAAATCCCTCCTAGAGCATGATATATCTAGAGTTAAGCTAAATTCCTTCTGCCACATGTCAAATCAACATGGAAGGTGCCAATCACATATAGTTGTCAAAGGAAGCTGACAAGTCACATCCGTTTTCGCTGATTAGCGGGAAGCGTCAAAGGTCATCCGTTTTCGCGGTCTGCGCGGGAAGCGTCAAAGGGAAGAGCTCAAAACGGTCTATTTGCGGGATCGAAGCAGGTAGGTCCAATATTTCAATGGTTGAGATTCCAGGAGAAGTTTAGATCAGCGGCTCACGGACGTTCAGAAGTCCAAAATTGCACAAAGTATAGCACCATAGAAAAAGGTCCAAAGTCCCAAGGCCCGGAGTAAGCATGAACCATTGATCTTGAGGGGGACAGGTGGCATCTGATCCAAGAGTTCGGTGAAATGATACTCAGGAGTTTTGAAATGAGAAACGCACCAAGTTCATGAAGGGTCGAAGTGTCGAAGTCCCGAAACGGTCGAAGTGTCGACGTCCTGAAGCGCCAAAATGACAAAGTCCTAGAATGAATATGGACCATCTAGCAGGGGGGACACGTGGTAGAGATACACAAGATTCGTGGGAAAGGTAAGTTTGAAAATTGATTTTCCTGGAGCCCGAAGTCCCGAAGAGGATCTCTATCGTCCGATTCTAGAAAACCATGAATTGCCAGATCTAGAACTCTGGGTAAAAGCATAGAAGGTAAGCGAGGTTTGAGATTTGATTTTCCCGGAGCCCAGAGACTCGAAGGAGATCTTGGTCATTGATCGAGAAGGGAGCAGAAGGGACATCGATCTAGTTGAAGGGGTTAAAGTCCCGAAGCAAGAGCAGAACCGTTGATTCAAGAGGACATGCGTCAAGCGAGGTTTGAGGTTTGAAAAGTCTGAAGCCCGAGTCGCGAAGTAGGTCTCGATCGTCGATTCAAAAAGGGAAGATTTGATCCATTGATCTAAAGAGGGAATTTTTGAGCCACTGATCGTAAATCCTCGTCCAAGATCAGGAGATCAATGGCCATGGTCCATTGCGGGGACCCAACATACTCAGGCGATAATTTTCTTGAGCGGTCCCACAATTGAAACCATGGTAAGGCAAAAGTGCTACGTGGAAAAAGGTGGTGGATTATGGGCCCAAAATAGGTCTGAACCCATACCACTTTCGAGCATCACCGCAATCACATGTTTATATGGCATCCTATTCAAGATTATCACATGGCCACCCCCTAATCTTTAAGTCTCATTGTGATCCCGAGAGGAGGCAGTTAATGAAAATAGATCTGGTGGTTGAAACCTTGGCTCACTCCATAAATGGAAGGCATGGAAGGCTCGGCCATGGGGACTGAACCGTCAGCCCGTGGTACCCCTTTGGACAAATTTTCCTACATACCCATGTCAATTTGAGCTCGCATCTGACAGATGGATGCATACACAGTCTGACAGAAGACTACTCTAAGAAAAGATTTGAATGTAGTGATTAGATCACACTCCCGAGAGTCGGACACTGATCTGAGTATAAAAGAGATCAATTTAGATTTTGTAAAGGGGGATAGTTTTGGCCCAGACCGGGGGGAATCTTTGATAGTTGTTATGACTGTATTTGTGTTGTAAGCCCGAGGGCCTGGATTGTAAATTGTTATGTTAATGAAGATTCCTTTAAGTTTTTATATCAGATCGTCTTCTTAGTTTTCATTTCCTGTTTTCATTCTTGTTTGAATGTAATCTCTCTGATTTATGGATTCCTGAGGCAATGGAGGATCTATTTACGTCATGCCCATCTTTCATGGTTCAACAAACATTTTTGTTTCTCGTTCTTATCTGAATGTAATCTCTTTGATTTATGGATTCCCGAGGTGATGGAGGATCTGTTGTCGTCATGCCCATATTTCATGGTTCAGTAGACGTCCTATGTTTGTCTTCTTGTCTGGATCGTTGTAAACCCCCTGATTTATGGATTCCTGAGGCGGTAGAGGATCTATTGTCATCTTGCCCATTTTTTATGGTTTATCATTCAGATACTTTCTTCCTTTCTCCTTCCCACCACCATTTAAATCCTTTATCTGATAGGGAGCTTAAATGCCTTCATTGAGCAGATTGTTTATGACTCCATAGCCCAATGGCCCATCACTGATATGTAATGATCTCCGTTGTCTTTCCTTTCCTTAAAGTCTCGATGACTCACCCACTCACACCCTTTTAATCCACAAATATTTTGATGGGTACTGGTCTTATCCTCTTGCAGTCGGAGGGTGACTCTCAGTGCTAACATTCTTGGCGTCATTGTTGGGGAATGAGTTTAAGACATTTCCATGGGATAGAATGACAAAGAAATTATGATTCTGAAGGTGCATCAGAAATCAGTACCTGTAATATACCAGATATAAAAAGTATGAAGAACAGAAATAAAATGCTAGAAATGGAAGAATAACAACAATATAACTAGAAAAATAACCACAATAGCACTGAAATGATATAAGAATAACAACATAAATAACACTTTGATTTTGAAAGCAATGTTCACGGGCCTCTTTGAGGGGGCAACCTCCAATTGAGCAGAGATTTTTTACAGTAATATTCAAGCTAGGGTTCGCATACCCTCGACTCCTATTTATACTAAATATGTCTATCAAAAGAAGCATCTAGAGGAAGATCCTTCTAGAAGAGGAAGCTTCTATTAGGTCTTCTTGCATCCGACTTATTCTATGTTATTGCAAGGCCTTATTAATATTGACATTTATTACATTTGAATATATTGTTCTACCTATCTGCAGGTTAGGACCCTAACATGTCCTCCCCCTTAAAAACAACCTTGTCCTCAAAGCTTAAGATGTGGAAATTGCTGCAAAATGGTAGCCGGTTCCCAAGTAGCATCTGCTAGAGTTGTATCTTTCCACTGGATTAACACTTCCTTCATGGTTCTCTGACGTAGGCGACGCTCATGCTGGTCCAAAACGGCTTGTGGTTGTATCCAAATGGATCCTTCTTCGGCTAACTCGAGAAGGTTGGTTTGAATTTGGCACTTAGTTCTGATCACCTTCTTTAAGCAGGAAACATGAAAAACAGGATGTGGCTTCGAATGACTGGAAAAAAGTAACTGATAGGCCACCTGCCCCACATGCTTGAGAACTGTATAAGGATCATAAAATCTGGGTGCTAGCTTCTAACAATGCTTGGCCTTGAGGGAATTTTTCTTGTAAGGTTGCAGGCGAAGAAACACCTGATCCCCTTCTTCAAATTGACGTTTAGAGCGACCTTGATCTGCTTGTTGCTTCATGTGATTCTGTGCCATAACCAAATTCTCTTCGAGGGTATGGATAATAGCCTCTCAAACTGTAAGTGTTTCATCAACCGCTTGGACCTTTGAGACACCAGGTAAGTATGAGAGAACTGAAGGTGGCTTCTGTCCATATACTGCTTCAAAAGGAGTCATGCGTGTAGCTGTATGGTATGAAGTGTTGTACCACCATTCAACTAGGGGTAACCATTGAGCCCACTGATTTTGATTTTGTGAGGAAAAACACCTCAAATATGTTTCCAAACACTTGTTGACAACTTATGTTTGACCATCAGTCTAGGGGTGATAAGATGTACTGAGATGCAATTGGGTGCCTTGTAGCTTGAACAGTTCTTGCCAAAAATTGCTTGTGAAAGTTGGGTCGCTATCAGAAACAATAGAGTGTGGCATGCCATGAAGCTTGAAGACCTGATCCATGAAAATTTGAGCCACCGTGGGTGATGTAAACGGGTGTTGAAGAGCGCAGAAATGAGCATACTTGGAAAGACGATCAACAACCACTATGACGATTGATCTATTTCCTGATTTGGGTAAGCCTGTAATAAAATCCATAGAGATGTCCTTCCAAATAGAAGGTTGTAGCGTGCTCAGAGATTTGACTGTTTCTCCCTTGTTGCATTGACACACATCACATTCGGCGACAAAAGTACAAATTTCCTCTTTCATACCATCCCAACAAAAAGAATGTTTGACCCTATCATAGGTTTTGGTGAACCCTGAGTGCCCGACTTTCGGTGTAGCATGAAGCTCAGAAAGTACCATGGATTTAAGATTTGATTGTTTACTTAAATACAAACAACCTTTGTATCGAAGCTCATCATGGAGCCAAGAGTACCCTGGGGGAGCTGGCGCACTGGATTGCAATTGTTGGATCAGCTGTGAACTTTTGGGATCCTGTAGCCATTCCTAGCGAACAACTTGGAGCCAATCTGGTACAATGAAGGAAAGAGAAAAAAGGGATCCTTCATCTTCATATTTGCCGAAAAGTGCATCCGCAACCACATTTTATTTTCCTTTCTTTTAAATGATCTCATAATCATAGCCAAATAGCTTAGTTACCCATTTTTGTTGCTCTGGGGAGGAAATGTGTTGTTCCAAAAAATACTTGAGGCTTTGATGGTCTATCTTAATTTGGAAGCGTTGCCCCAATAGATAAGGGAACCACAAATCAATGACATGCAGAATAGCCAACATTTCCTTTTCATAGATAGATTTGCCCAGATTTCTTTCAGATAGTTGCTTGTTGGTAAAGGCCAAAGGCCGACCCTCTTGCATAAGGACAACACCAATTCCTTTCCCTGAAGCATCACATTCCATGACAAAGGTCTTTGTGAAATCAGGAAGGGTTGGGACTAGAGTGGTGCACATGGCCATCTTCAAGGTTTGAAAAGCTTGGGAAGTAGCTGGAGTCCAAGTGAAAGTGTTATTTTTTAGGAGAGCAGTGAGAGGTGTTGCAATCTTTCTGTAATTCTTAACAAAATTGCGATAATAACCTGTTAATCCCAGAAATCCATGCAAGATTTTGAGAGTCTTTGGGTGAGGCCAGTCTAGCATAGCTTCAATCTTTTTAGGATCCACCCTGATGTCGTCTTTGCCAACCAGATGACCCAAGTACTCTACTTCTAAGGCGCCAAAAGCACATTTAGACTGTTTCAGGAAAAGTTGGTGCTAACAGAGTAGATGGAGAACTCGATCCACATGAGCAATATGTTATGTCCAGGTCTTGCTATATATGAGGATATCATCAAAGAAAACTAAGACAAAATGACGAAGAAAAGGATGGAAGACATGATTCATGAGGCTTTAGAAGGTGGAGGTGGCATTACATAAGCCAAAGGGCATGACCAAAAACACATAGTGGCCCTCATGAGTTCTAAAGGTAGTCTTGGGAATGTATGCCTCTTTCATATGTATCTGGTGGTAGCTCGAACGAAGATCAAGTTTATTAAGGAATTGGGTGCCACTCAGTTCATCCAGGAGGTCATCAATGACATGAATGGGAAATTTGTCTTTAATGGTAAGTTTGTTGAGGGCACGAAAGTCAGGACACATTTTCCAAGAACCTTCTTTCTTCTGGACCATGACCACAGGAGAAGAGTAGGGGCTTGTACTAGGGTGGACAATGCCTGCATTAAGGATTTCCTGGATCATTTTCTTAATTTCATTTTTTTGGGAAAAAGGGTGACGATACAGACGGATATTGGGAGGAAGGCTTCCAAGTACAAGGGGAATGGAATGATCATGAACACCGCATGAAGGAGGGAGTCCCTAGGGAGTGGAAAAGACCACTTGATGTTTAGAAAGGATGGCTTGGAGGTCTTGCGGCACCGAGGGTGTTTATGTTGCTTGTATGGCATGGAATTGAGAAATAACACTAGAATGACCCTTTTTGAGCAACTTTTACATGCGATGGGAACTAATGATCTCAGGTGAACCGGCGCTGATTCCTTGGAACTTATATTGGTGGCCCTCCTGGCAAATTTCATGGTTAATTCCTTAAAATCCATGAGAATGGGACCTAAATTCCTTAGCCAGTCTGCACCCAACACAATGTCACAACCGCACATGTTGATAGAAAACATATGAGACTTCAGGTGGTAGTCACCAATTTGGAGACTCAAATTTTCACAGTCCCCTGCACATTTCATGGAGCCACCATTGGAAATCATGATTTGGAAATTATTGACGACATGTATGTAACAATGAGTTTCTTGGGAAATGCGGCGATGAATAAAATTATGGGTGCTTCCACTATCAACCAGAATGATGACCTTCTGATGCTTAATGTAACCAATTAACTTGAGGGTTTGGGGAGTGGAGAATCTAGTGAGGGCATTGAGGGAAATGACCGGTTCTACTTCGAGAGGGTCTGAGGGAGGGGTTATGTCAGGGGTTTTAGGTGACTCAGACACAAGGGGATTTTCAATATTCTCTTCCGAAATATTCTCAGAGATGGCCATAAACAACTTTTGTTCCTTACACTTGTGGCCCGAGAAATATTTGTCATCACAATTATAACAAAAGCCTTTGAGTTGGCGTTCAACCATTTCATCCCTGGTCAATTTTTGGATCTTTAGTGGAGTGGAGGGAGTAGTGGGATTTATTGGTTTAGGGGGATAGATAAATGAGGGTTTTCGGTTTTGAGAAGATACAACCTGTTGTGCTTCTTTAGCTCTTTTAGTAGCCTCCACCCAACTCTAAGGCCGAGCCATGAGTACATGAGCCTGAATCTCATCCTTGAGGCCACTGATAAAACATTCTCGGAAAAAGGCATCAGACATGCCCTCTGTCTGAAAAGCCAGACGCTCAAAGGAAACTATAAATTCTTCAACTATTCCTGATTGTTTCAACTTTGTCAAACAACCCAAATGGTTGGTGTCAATGTCAAAGAGTTCATAAAGATCTGCCACAAAGTGTGTCTAAGCAATATACCCTTGACGAGAAGTTTGTATCCATTGCCACCATTGCCAACGTTCTTGATCTAGATGGAGAATACCATACCAGAGTTTGGCCAAGTCATCTGTAATGTCGTATAAAGAGAAATAATGTTCCATTTGGGTTACCCAACTAGTGGGGTCCGAGCCATCAAATTTGGTCACATCCACCCGCGGAAGGCGTAGGTCACATTGA
>SNQJ01S0089407.1:21288-34278 GCA_010110895.2 Picea sitchensis
CTAGAGTTTGGCCAAGTCATCTGTAATGTCGTATAAAGAGAAATAATGTTCCATTTGGGTTACCCAACCAGTGGGGTCCGAGCCATCAAATTTGGTCACATCCACCCGCGGAAGGCGTAGGTCACATTGAAAGTGATGGTTCTGAAAGTTATGGGAATGAGAGGAATGGTCACCTTTAGTATGTGGAGGTGAGGAAGAGGAAGGGTTATCTGTAGCGATATGCGGTTTGGTGCAGAGTGCGGAAAAGACATATTCAAGTTGGGTGGTGAGGTCTTGTTTGATTTCCTCCATTGAGGATTGCATGGTTGTATTGATGGCGGCAACATTTGCACTGAGTTGTTCCACTTCTTGTTGGGTCTCGATGAGACCAGATTGCAAGGTGTTGAAACAAGCTTCCAAGTCTTGGCTACGGGTATGGGCCATGAGAATGGGGGAACTGAAAAGGGGTGGGCAAGGTCAAATTTTTTTCCTAAAAATGATATGGATTAATGTGATAAGGGCGAAGAGATGAATCCAATGGAATAGGTCTAAAATAATGGTGAAAAAATTTCCAAACTTTTTTTTTTCTTTACACCTGCGGAGTTATACTCCAGTCTGAAGAATACTGCAGAGAGGAAATGCCCAAATGCTTAATCAGAAATAAATGTGTATTTACTTGGCAACCTGAACACAGTTGTGCGGCAATAGATCTTGTCTATTTTAATTTGTGTATGTTTCCGTCCCCAAGGGTTAGGTATTCAAGGGTTCTATAGACAAGGGTTTTCTCTGTGTTATAGCTCTCTAATATATGTGCAGGGTCCAATAGTAGTACTTGACCCAATATCTCATGGCACTAACTAAGGAGGATAGACCGTACCTTTAGCCGTACTACCCGACTACCCAGGTACTAGAGAGTATCTTCCCGAGTATTGTTCTCGGTGACACTATAGAAGTTAGGCGGTCGATTGATTTATCTGAAGAGGGATTTAGGTAATCTAGGCCGATCCGTAGACCGATGTTGTCTGATGCGCTACCACTCGAAGGGGTACCAAAAGGGGTTACAAGGGTGGCCAACAGATGTGCGCTTAAGTACCACTTGTATTTCCTGCGTGTATGAATCCCTCAACCGTGGGTTTATGTGTGTAACGATAGATCTCTGTGGCTTAAAGACGCCGGAATATATCTCTACCTTGAAAAAAAAATTAACCCATACTTTCTGCCAAGGAAAGTGCTCTGATACCACTTGTAATATACCAAATATAAAAAGTATGCAGAACAAAAATAAAATGCTAGAAATGGAAGAATAACAATAATATAACCAGAAGAATCACCACAATAACACTAAAATGATATAAGAAAAAAAACAGAAATAACACTTTGATTCTGAAAGCAATGTTCATGGGCCTCTTCGAGGGGGAAACCTCCAGTTGAGCAGAGCTCTTTTACAATCTAGGGTTCTCATACCCACGACTCCTATTTATACTAAATATGTCTATCAAAAGAAGCATCTAGAGGAAGATCCTTCTAGAAGCAAAATCTTCTACTGGGTCTTCTTACATCTGACTTATTCTATTTTATTGCAAGGCCTTATTAATATTGACCTTTACTACATCCGAATATATTGTTCTACCTATGTGCGGGTTAGGACCCTAACAATACCATTGAAGATTGCAACTTGCAGTTGGCGACTCCACTGTGTCAGYTGTGGCTCCTAAAGGCCGACACAYGAGGTCTATCCCACARMTTCCTCTGGATGCACCTGAASTTGACCCGKAAAMAGATTATTCAGAAAGGAAACCATTCTCAAGAAAGCTTGTAGCTGTTATCCTTGATTGAAAAGATCCCAGGGAAGAACGACATTGCAGAGATCTAGTTTTAGTGGATGAATTGATGTTGGACACATTATTTTGACGGCTCATCTTTCACCATGGCAACTCCACTAGTTTGAAATGGAAAATATTTTATCTCGGATGTATGCCTTCTGGGATTTTTCGAAAATAGTTGGTTTCTCTAATCCACTGCTTGATTGGATTGACCGGGAAAGAAGCCTTCCTAAATTTTGAGGAAAAGAGTGGGAAGTATCAGCTGAACATTTGCTGGAATTTCATGAATTTATTCATCGACTTGATATCGTGCATGAATATGTTCATATTAAGCTTTTAAAGTGTTCATTAAAAGGGATTGCCCATGATTGGTGTCAATCTCTTCCCACTACAAGCATCATCTCTTTGACATATTTTCATGCAACTTTCAATTCGTTTTGTAAGGATTATTTTTCAGCTGAGTATCTTTATGAAAAATGTTGTGATGAGTTTTCTTTGCTTTATAAAGATTCTTCCTGTCACAAAGATCAGTTTTGTGATGAATCTGTTGTCGTGGAAGAAAKCATTTGCCATGAAGATCATGAGGTATTGATTGATATTGATTATGATATAAATAACATAGAAACGTCTGGCATCATATCAGACGTGTCTGTTGTTTTAAGCATTCATAAATATCAACATGTCTCTTCTGAATATTCCAATGTCGAAGAGCAAGTGTATTCTACATTGGATGTTTCTCCTGACTATGAAGTTGAGATAGATGAAAATCTAGTAGCAAAAGCTAGGGAATATTCCTCTATGTCTTTTCCTAGTTTTTTAGAGTCGAAGGAATTTTTTTTTTGTTGCTCTTATAAAGGAAATGCAAAGGATATTCCTATCCTGGAAATTGATGTTTTTGGCAGTCCTGCTTATGATAAAGAAATTGTTTCAAATACTGACCAGGAACAACCAAGTATTGATGAATATCCCAGTGAAGATGATGAAGAGCAGAGCTTTTCCATGGTTCTTGTTTATGATGATTATGAATATGATCCTTGGGAGATCCATGAAGGAGAAAAGGAGGAGATAAATGTATAGTTTATCTCTTGTCCAGAACCTGTAAGTGAGAAAATATCACCTGGGATTAGCCAAACTACATCAATCCTCCACCCACCTGTACACTCTGAGAACATTGAATGACGGGTGAGAAACAATAAAGCACAGGA
Organism: Picea sitchensis; assembly: GCA_010110895.2. NCBI lineage: Eukaryota > Viridiplantae > Streptophyta > Pinopsida > Pinales > Pinaceae > Picea > Picea sitchensis. The sequence goes on from SNQJ01S0089407.1 coordinate 24,296, forward strand.
GGTAATTTCTTACCAGTTGAGATTTCCTGATTATAAATTTAGTGACCCTGTAGGGTTGTATTTGGAGCTGTGTTTTCCACAAGCATTGGAGCTTGCAAAATTATTCATTTTGTCATCATTTGGGGGTATTTTTAGCGTTCCAAGACGTGCTTTATTTATGTTGTCATACTTCCTTTACCTTTTGTGGATCATTTGCAGTGAAGAGAAGAATTATATTACCAGATAGTCTGGGTGGCTATGGTGGAAGTTTTCTTTCAACTATCACTTTGTAAAAATCAATTAACCTAGGATTGTACATAAATAAGCTCCTTTTGGAGCCCATGTGTTTGTTTTTCATTTTTTAGTAGAGTAGTGTACATATTTCCTTGTTTTATTCAATGAAATTTTTTGAGCTAGACTCCATAGCCCAATGGATAAGGCACTGGAACTGCACATTCTTGGCAGCGCAAAGGGAGCATGCCATTCCCTGTGGAGCCAAATGTTATCACATATAGTTGTCAATGGAAGCATGTCGTCCATTTTCACGGTATGCATGGTAAGTTCCAAAGGGAAGCGCTCAAAACGGTCTATTTGCGGGTTCGAAGCAGGCAAGACCAATCTTTCAGCAGCAGAGATGAGCAATTCAGATCAATGGCTCAAGGGCGTTCGGAAGTCCAAAATTGCACAAAGTATAACACCAAAGAAAAGGGTATGAAGTCCCAAGGCCCGAAACAAGCATGAACCGTTGATCTTGAGGGGGAAAAGTGGCATCTGATCCAAGTGTTCGGGGAAATGAGCTTCAGGAGTTTTGAAATGAGAAACGCGCCAAGTTCCTAAAGGGCCGAAGCCCGAAGTCCCGAAGTGTCGAAGTCCCAAAATGACCGAACTGCCGAAGTCTCGAAGTGCCAAAATGCCAAAGGCCCAGAATGAATCTAGACCATCCATCAGTGGTGACACACGACAAAGATCCACGAGCTTTGTGCGAAAGGTAAGTTTGAAAATTGATTTTCCTGAAGCCCGGAGTCCTAAAGAGGATCTCGGTCGTCCGATTTTAGAAAGCCACACGTCGCTAGATATAGAACTCTGGGTAAAAGCACAGAAGGTAAGCGAGGTTTGAGATTTTATTTTCCCGGAGCCTGGAGACCCGAAGGAGATCTCGGTCGTTGATCGAGAAGGGATTAGAAGGGACATCGATATAGTTGAAGGGGTCAAAGTCCCGAAGCAGGAGAAGAACTGTTGATTCAAGAGGAAACATGTCAATAGATCGCTAGCTCCAGGTAAAACTATTGAAGGCAAGCGAGGTTTGAGGTTTGAAAAGTCTGAAGCCCAAGTCGTGAAGCAGGTCTCGATCATCGATTAGAAAAGGAAATATATGATCCATTGATATGAAGAGGGAAGATTTGAGTCGTTGATCATAAATCCTCATCCAAGATCATGAGATCGACGACCATGGTTGATTGCGGGGACACAACATACTCATGCGATAATTTTCTTGAGTGGTGCTGCAATTGAAACCATGGTAAGGAGAAAGTGCTACATGGTGAAAGGTGGTGTATTGCGGGCCCAAAAGCGGTTTGAACCCATACCACTTTCGAGCAACCCCGCAATCACATGTTTATATGGGGTCCTATCCGAGATCAACACGTGGTCTCCCCCTGATATTTAAGTCTCGTTGTGATCCCTAGAGGAGGAAGTTAATGAAAATAGAGTTGGTGGTTGAAAACTTGGCTCACTCCATAAATGGAAGGCATGGAAGGCCCAGTCGTGGGGACTGAACTGTTATCCCGTGGTACCCCTATGGACAGATTTTCCTGTAGACCCATGCCGATATGAGCTCACATATGACAGAGGGATACATGCATTGTCTAACAGAAGACTGCTCCAAGCAAATATTTGAATGTAGTGATCAGATCACACTCCAGAGAGGTGGGCACTGATCTGAGTATAAAAGAGATCAATTTAGATTTTGTAACGGGAGGTAGTTTTGGCCCAGACCAGGGGGAAGCTTTGAGAGATGTTATGACTGTATTTTTGTTGTAAGCCTGAGGGCATGGATTGTAAATTGTTATGTTAATGATAATTCCATTAATTTTTTATATCAGATCGTCTTCTTAGTTTTCATTTCCTATTTTCATTCTTCTCTGAATGTAATCTCTCTGATTTATGGATTCCTGAGGCAATGGAGGATCTATTGTCGTCATGCTCATCTTTCATGGTTCAACAGACGTTTTTGTTTCTCATTCTTTTCTAAATGTAATCTCTTTGATTTATGGATTCCTAAGGCTATGGAGGATATGTTTCCATCATGCCCATATTTCATGGTTCAACAAATGTCCTATGTTTTTCATCTTGTCTGGATCATTGTAAACCACCCGATTTCTGGATTCCTGAGGCGATAGAGGATCTATTGTCATCTTGCCCATTTTTAACGGTTTATCATTCAGACACTTTCTGCCTTTCTCCTTTCCACCACCATTTAAATCCTTTATCTGATAGGGAGCTTAAATTCCTTCATTGAGTAGACTGTTTATGACTCCATAGCCCAATGGCCCATCACTGATCTGTAGTGATCTATGTTGTCTTTCCTTTCCTTAAATTCTCGTTGACTCACCCACTCACACCCTTTTAATCCACACAAATTTTGATGGGTACATCCTCTTGCAGTTGGAGGGTGACTCTTAGTGCTAACAGAAGGAATTACACATCTCCCTCATACTGAGAAACACACCATGGAAATGTTTTAACCATAATATTTTTTTTACTTTCAATTTATTTATGGATATATAACTATATAAAGTTGATATTGAAATATTTTATTTAGCATGGACATTGAAATAGTTTATTTATGACCCACGTTAAACTGAATTTTTTGTTATTAACGGATTTTTTAAATGCACGGGTGAGTCCCTCATAGTGAGAAGTATAAAGAACCTATCTATGGAATAAGAAATCTCTCTCACTTATTTTATTTATGCTAAATATTCAAATAATTTAACTAATCTATGGGAGTCATGTATCTGTGTAATAGTTAAAACTAACATATTGATCTGTAATACTGCAGATAAAGTCAAAGAACATTCACAGAGAAAGACAAAAACAACACAGGATATGAGTAAGAAAAATGAACCACTCGTCTTATTTAGTAGAATAAGAAGCCTTTATATAGGATAGGATGAACATATAATGGTTCTGATCAAAAGTGGAACAATTCTAACTAAACAAAAGATACAAAAGGTCCCAAACCCTAACAACCATCTTAGTTGACCAGTTCTTGGTCCTTGGGACTTATGCCCAACCTCCCAGGTAGATATTCACTCCATCGGACCTTTGTAGTGAAGTGCGTTGCATATGGAAGGAGGTGCACATTTGTGGTAGTTCCATGTTGGTCTGCCTCGAGATGTGTTCTCTCCTCCTTAAGGAGTGATCCTTCCATCCTACCCTATTCCTCCATGTTTAATCCTTAAAGTGTCCCGAAGTTCGTGAGAAATTGTGGAAATTGTTGATACATGGTGGAATGTGATAGCCATTTATCTTGAGATGGAAGTTGACGCTTGCGACCCACTAGAAAGGAAGTGTGTTGTTGATTGTGAGTAGTGATGGTGTATGTATCCAACATTGTGCCTGAAGGAGGGGTTGTTGGAAATATGGAACCAAATAAGAAGGGTGTGAGATTGTGGACTCTTCTTCCAGGAGGGAAAAATCATAGTGTTTGAAACTATTCACATTTATCACATCGTCAATACCCAATTGTGGTGGAAATTTGAGGCAATAAGCATTGTCTCGAGCTAGTTGTAGAACTATGTAAGGACCATAACAGAGGGGTTTTAGCTTGTGATAACATTAGGACTAAAAGCGTTGGCGCACCATGTGAACTAGACCTTGTCACCTGGGGAAAAATAGAGTGGTTTCCTATCCACATCATGATAGGCCTTATAACATTTTTGGGAATCTTGTAAATCCTTAGAAACTTGAGCTTTTGCCAAGATTTGAAAAAAGGACAAGGAAAAGGTTTGATCTTTTTCTTGTCGAGGAGTATTAGAAGGTTGGAGTTGTAAAGGAAATTCATAGGGGGAAACTAGTTGATACCCAAAGCAAGCTTTGAAAGGGGACAAGCCAACATAAACATGAAATTCCCTATTATAACTATGTTAGACAATGTGGAGGGTGTCATCCCACTATTTTGATTTGGTAAACTGAATTTGGAGGAAATGGATGAGGCTATGGTTAACAACTTCAGTTTTTCCATCCATGCTCAGATGGAAAGAAGTGGATTATTTGAGGTGACACCCCAAAAGAGGCCAGAGAGTTTTCCAAAATGTATTGAGTAAATGGGCATCACGATCAGAGATAATGTTGTAGGGGAGACCAAAATGAGTCCACACATGAGTGAAAAAAATATCTGCAGTTTGAAAAATAGTAGTAGTCTTACTGTAAGGGACAAAAATGCCCATTTTGGAGAAGTGACACACAACCACCCAAATGGAATCATGATGATGAAAGGTCATGGGAAGACCAGTGATGAAGTCCATAGAGATAGATTCCTAGGGACATAAGGGAGTATGTAAGAGTTGATACAATCCATACTTGCGGTTTTTTGGCTTATGTTTACTGCAGAGGGTACAAGCTCGGATAAATTCTCAACTTGGCATTGCAAAGTAGGCCAAAATAATTGACATTGAATATGCTAAATAGTTTTGAATGTGATGAAGTGCCCACCATAAGAGGATGTGTTGGCTTCGCGAATGAGAACAAGGCGATCATAATTAGTAGGCACACATAGCTTGTCAAGATTATACAACCAACCATCCTAAATGTGGTAGTCTAGGAAAGGGGTCTAGTCAATGACAATAGGTTGTTGCAAGGAATTCCAGATGGCACTAAAGAAAGGGGCAAAGGCATACATAGACTTCCAATATTCATAAGCATCACAAGGAACATAAAATATTTGGAGTATCTAAGGAGGGGGGCAGCTAAGAAGATCAACCATGCAATTGGTGGCTCCTTTCTTATATTTGATGACCAAGTGGAATTGTTGTAGATAAAAAAACCCACTTGAAGTGATTTTTTTCCTAGAGCTTACACTGAGAATTAATAAAAATCAAAGGATGATGATTAGTATGAAGAATGGTCTCCTTACCCAAGATATAGTGGCGCCATTATTTTAGGGCCTACAATAAGTTGTATAATTCCTTATCGTAGGTATTGTAGTTTTTTTTGGTTTGAGCCAATGTATCAAAATGTTAAGCAATGGGATGCCCTCCATGTTTAAGAACTGCACCAATCACATGTTGACAGGCATCAGTGTCAATTTCAAAATGTTGTTGAAGATTGGGTAAACGGAGGATAGGTGTTGAACAAAGGGACTCTTTAAGGTGTTGGAATTTCTCCTGATCCATCAGAGTCCAAAGAAAAGTGGACTGATTGGAAAAATGATGAAGGGGATTGGCCAACTGAGAGAAGTGAGGAATGGATTTCCTGTAAAAATTGATGCCACCAAGAAATGTTTTAAGGGCCAACGTGAAGTAAGGAGAAAGCCATTGTGCTAGATAATGAACTTTAGAAGCATCAGGATGGACACATTCTTGATCGATGACAAACCCCAAATAAGAGACAGAAGTCTGGAAAAAGGAGTACTTATGTTCCTTGACTTGAAGATGATTGGTACACAACAATTAGAGTAAGTTGCACACATGATGTAAGTGTTCCTCCCAAGTCTTCCTGAAGACCATAATGTCATCCAAAAAGATGACAATAATGCGGCCCAAGAAAGGAATACATATATCATTGATGAGCCTCTGGAATGTGGCAAGGTCGTTAGTGAGTCCAAAAGGCATCACCATCCATTCATAGAGCCCAAATATTGTTTTAAAATCTATTTTCCAAGTGTCATTAGCAGTCGTGCACACTTGGTAATAGCATGTTGTCAGATCCATATTTGTAAAATACTTTTCCCCTTTGAGATGATGCATCAAATCTTCCATACGAGGTAGAGGATATCAATTTTTTACAGTAATCTAGTTGAGAGCACAGTAATCGGTGACTAAATGACACTCACCACTCTCCTTTTGGGGAATAATGAAGGAAAGGGAGGCACAAGGAGAGAATTTGGGTTGGATATGGACGACATTGACAAGTTCTTGGAGTTGGTATTCAATTTCCTCATCCTCATGGGGAGCCAAACGATATGAAGTGGAATTAGGAAGAGAAATACCAAGAATGAGGTTAATAGAATGCTCAATAGGGCGTTGAGGTGGAAGTCCTTTCACAAGGGAAAACACATCAAAAACTTCAGAGAGAAGAATAAATAGATCAGGTGCAATGGAATCAAATGTCTGATCTAGCTTAATAGGGTGAAAAAATTATAAGGAGAGGGATTTATTGGGGTTTACTTGGCAAATGACAGCTTGGCCAGTGAGCATAAGAGGAGATTTGATGGATGAAGAGGTAAGAACATAAGTTCAACCATCTTGTTTGAGGTGATACTGATGGGTGCGAGCATGATAGATGGAATCACATTGTTCCTGGTGTGGGATGCCCAAAATAAGATCTGTAAAATCCAACGGAGACACATGACAAAGGACATAACCACGAAAAGGTCCAATGGAAAAGGTGACAAAACAACATTGTGTTACCATGAGATGATGTTCATCCTTATGAACCCACCCTAATTGATAAGGAGAGGGATGAGGGGTGGTGGGTAGGATTAATCAGTTCACCAAATACTGAGCTACTAAATTCTTTTGACTGTCATTATCAATAATGGGCGTAGAAAGAGACTGCCTAATTTGGAAATTATGGGTGAAGAGAGGGGCAACTGAGGTAGAATTAGAATCAATCTAGCCATCAAAAACAAAGAGGGGTATACAATCATGGGATTGTGTAAAGATATTGGCTCAGAAGGAGGGGGCGTTGAATATGAGGACTCGTGAGCATCGATAAAAAGAGTTTTGGAAGTAGACAGATTCTATAGGACATGACAATCGACGGTGTTATGGAAATAAGAATTATGGAATGTGCACCATTTAGCATACTTAGGGCAAGAGGGAGATTTTGGAGAGGAGGGCACAGAGGAGGAGTTAGGACGAGACTGAGGGGATATCAAGCGAGGGCATAGCTTACACTCAACTTCTATAATGTGGGAGAAATCCTTATCCACATAACTACTATAAAAAAGATCCACCTCCTTGTGTAAAAAATTCAATAAACTAGAATTAAAATTTACTATGAGTACCTCTTCGAAGTCTTGAATATGAAGCTAGATGTAAATCCTGGTGAAGATTTTAATGTATTGTTGCATGGAATGGCTTGAGAATTGGAGGAGATGCAACCAACGACCCAGAAGATTCTAACGATAGTCAGGAGGATAGAATATGCTATAGAGTGCTTGACAGAGAGCTTCCCAGGTGCCAATAGGAGGAGTAGAAGATGAAGAAGATGCTTGAAAATCCACAATTAGTTGGGTACCAATGGGTAGTGTATCCCACTAGGCATGGGAAACAACTTCCATTTCTAAGATAGAAATTTGAAGCTTCTCCTCGTCAAAGATGCCTTGACGAGTGTTGAAGTATGCAGAGAGACTTCGAAGCCAGTAATCCACAATGTCTCCATTGATATTCCCAGAGAACTTAGGAAGTTGGAAGCATGCATTCAGTTGCAAAGGTGCTGGAGTTTGACACTGCAATCTAATAAGATCATGAAGAGCCAAACCCAACTCTTGGATAGGGGAAGAGTTGACAAAAGCGATATCATCCTCTAAAGTGTCCCTTCATAAAATAATGCTAGTCCTATCCATATATTGAAGATATCCCATTGATCTGTAGAGAGGAGGGAAAAAACCCTAGTGCACCACTTGATTGCAAACTGAGTGGAGAGGAGGAGGGGGTTTCCCTAATGCACCTCTGAAAAAATTGACAAAAATGAGAGGAGGAGTGGGTTTCCCTAGCACACCTCTGGAAATATTCCCGAGTTGAGAGGAGGGGGGGGTTCCCTACAACACCTCTTGGGAGAGAGAGAGGATGGTCAAAATAAACCCTAGCACATCCCTTAACTCTAGAAAAAAATGTCGACCCTAGTGTATCCCAGGAAGGGATATGAGTTTTCCTAGATCTACCACTGAAATCTATGACTAGTGGAGTAGAAGCACCTTGGACCGGTGCTTTGATACCATTTGATCTATAATGCTGTAGAGAAATCCAAATAACATTCACAGAGAAAGACAAAAAAAACACAGGATATGAGTAAGAAAAATGAACTATTCGTATTATTTAGTAGAATACACAACCTTTATATAGGATACGCTGAACATACAACGTGTCTAACAAAAAGTGGACCAATTCTAACTAACCAACAACTAGAAAAGGTCCCAATACCTAAAAACTATCTTAGTTGACCAGTTATTGGTCCTTGAGACTTATGCCCAACCTCCCAGGTAGAGATGCGCTCCATTTGGCATTTGTGGTGAAGTATGTTGCATCTGGAAGGAGGTGCACATTTGTGGTAGCACCACGATGGTATGCCTCGAGATGTGTGTTATCCACCTTAGGGACTGTGCCTTCCAATCTGCCCACATATGGATATGTGGGAACCATGGAACTAATATTTACCACATATTCATAGATAATGTAAAATAAATATTTACCACATATTCGTAGATAATGTAAAATAATACATAATATGTGTCTACACATTCACATATTAATTTTAACTATTTTATTTATGCTCAACATTGAAATAATTTAACTAATCTATCGGAACCATGTATCCATGTATTAGTTAAAACTAATATATGAATATGTGGGAACCATGTAACTTATATTTACCACATATTTATAGATAATGTAAACTAATATATAATACTTGTCTACACCTTCACATATTAGTTTTAACTATTTTATTTATGCTCAATATTGAAATAATTTAACTAGTATATGGGAACCATGTATCCATATATTAGTTAAAACTTATATTTGAATACTTGTCTACACATTCATATATTAGTTTTAATTAATATATGAATATGTAGTTGATAACATAGCTGTGAATTCATATATTAATTTGACTTTGTGAATATAATCAATGTTATGAACTATGTATTCAAAAAATAGATGTGGTTGATCACATGGAAAACATATTACATTATTATTTATTATATCATTATTATTTATTATATCAATATTATTTTATGAGTATTATATTTCTTTTAATTTATATAGTGAAAAATACTTTTATAATTCATATATTTTGATGTAAGAGATGAGTGGTAAATACACCTCTCCCATAAAAATAACTTATAATGTAATTTTTTTTTATATGGTATATACATTTTAAATCCCAAAATTTTCTTATTTTTCAAAATTCATTTAAAGCATGGTTAATAACATTGAAAACATGGTTAAAAATAGTTAAAATGTTAATTATAAAAGGTCACATCCAATTATTAATAACTTTTGGATCTAAAAAATAATCTCAATATCATGATATTTTTTGTATTTTATAAATATAAAATATTTTTTTTTTTATGAATTTGATAATTTTGAAATATAAAAAAAATGACTTTTAAATAAAAATTTGAATTTATTAAGGAAGATCAACTTCATTCCTAATGGTACACTATGCATACAACCATATATGATTCTATATCAAATTGTTAATTGTCCACTATGCATATAAGGATACATGATTTTATAAAACAAAACAATTTCATGAAAATTGCCCTTTTGAATTATTGTGCATGAATTCCTGATCGTCGACTTTGCATACAAAGATATAAAAAGATCAACTTCATCACACTTGCACTTTTGACTTATTTTGCATGAATTCTTGATTGTCCACTTTGCATACAAGGATATATGATGTTATGTACAAATTTTGTATCCATTGTTCTTTTTTACACACTATCATTTTGTTTGTGTCTCAAACATCCTATGTGTCCACCTCTATTGTTTAATTGGTTAAACAATTATTTAAATGTTTTTGCATCATTTTAATTATATTAGATTTTTATA
>SNQJ01S0089407.1:39852-56877 GCA_010110895.2 Picea sitchensis
CCTGAATGTGTTCTAGGTTTATTCCTAGCCTCATCACTTTTCTTCTTATGACAGTCTTTAACCATATGTCCAGGTTGAGCACAATAAAAACAACCCTTTGACTCATTCCTATCAGATTGCATACCTTGATTTGGAGATTGTCTTCTCTGTGATGAACTGCCTCCTCTACCTCTTACTCCTGATCTCCCTCTCGCAAATCTATTATTTGACCACAATGCCAAATCTTTACTCGGAGGCTTCAGATTCCTGCACCTCTCTTCCTCTTACAACAAGATACCTGTCAGTTCTTCAAACATAGGAGGTTTCTCCCTTGCTGCAAGACATGTTATGAACATATGATAATCTTCTAGCATACTATTTAAGGTAATAGTGACCAGATCAGTGTTGGAAACAGTTTCCCCTATATTTAATATCTTTTCTTTCACCTCTTTAATACGACCCAAAAATGAACTAACAGATTCATTTCCATCCATCTTAATGCCTAGCAATTTAGTTTTTAGTAACAAAATGTGATTTGTGTTGCTAGTTTCATACAATGCTTTAAGCACTGTCCATGTTGCAGAAGAAGTTTTAGCTTCTCTAATATGTGGAATTATGTTATATTTAACAGACATGTGCAACAATACCTTTGCCTTGTTTTCGTGCTTCTCCCAATCTTGGATCTGTGCTGCTGTCGCACCTGCAGCCGCATCAAGTTTCAGTTTAGTTCCCTTCACAATATTCCAGACACCATAGCCCTCCATGAGCATCTGCATCTTGAATTTCCAGTTAATGAAATTCGAGCCATCTAGCTTATTGTCTTCGTTGAGGTAGGTCTCCGCTAGAGGATTTGCCATCTCTGCAAGTTAGTCTCTGCAAGTGAATCACCAAAGATATGCAACTTTTTGTCGAATGCTGAGCAGTCTGTCGCTCTGCCTTCGGATCCACTAATCCAAATCTAACTCTGTTCTCAGCTTAAATCATACATGCATGCACCTTAATATCCAAAATATCCACTTTTTAAATAGCCACTTCGCTATTTAAAAGACTTATAACTCCCTGTTCACCTATAGAAACCTCACACCACTTTATATATATATAAAAAAAAGTTCCTTAAAAGAAACCTCCATTTTTTGTTTTAATACACATGCATGCATCCACTTTAATAATAAAACTCACTTTGATAAAAAAAAACTTCACGATTTTAAAATATCCCTTTTCTCATTTGCATGCATAAGAGAAGAAGTCGTGGCACTCTTATTTTTAAATGCTCCAAATATTAAAAAAGGTTTCACATATAAACCACATCTTTACCACACTTTACCATACAGAATAAGCCATGGCCTTCACGATTCAACTCCACTCCACGCATGCAAAACTTTATAAAAAATATCAGGTCTCACGACTTCATGGTTTCCACAAACCACATGCAGCCTCCCTCAAAGAAAGAGTAATCGCGACTTTAACCCACGCAACTCTTCACGATTTATCCTATGAGGTCGGTGCTTCTTTAACTCGGCAGGTTGAGCGTTGGTGCTTGGTGTCAATGGAAAGGGGAGCGTTGTAGTGCTTCGTACGTGTAGAAGTGTGAGAGGGGGCACCGAGGATCGAAAACTTCAATTTTAGAAGTGTGAGAGCGTCGACTCTCTCTACCATTGTATAGGGGGGCGCTCTCAAAAAACAAATTTGAGATTTTGTTCTTGGATCTCGCCTCAGAGAGCTGGACCTCCAACCCACTATGATACCAAGTTAAAATATTTGAAATAAACAACACGATGAGGCTACACTCACTTCTCTATTATTCAATGAAGACAGATTACATCCTTATATAGGAAAAGACTCTACCAAGTCGGTTACATGCAAACCAAAGACAACTAGACTCTTAACTATGAACTGACTCTTAACACGCCTACAACTAACTCTCACAACTGAAGCTTATAACTGGTGCTTACAACTGGCACTTACTCCATTATTTCCAAGTATTTTATGGTGGATTGGTTTCTTCCACACCTCCTTAAAATGTTTTTTAATTTCTACTAAAGGATTTTAAACCCAAATTTCCACATTAATACACACTCAGCCACCTAGCTTCGCAATCCACCATATTTCATGATGGATTGATGGTGTGCTCATCCGTTATGATGTTACCGGATCTTCTGATCGATCAAATAGGTGATGCAATGGACAACATAGTGTACGAAGAAAGCCAAAGAATTCAAGATCCTGTCCATGGCTGTGTAGGAGTAATTAATGATCTTCACAAAAAATTGGCAGAATTGCAATCGCAATTGGATTCCACTCAAGCACAGCTTTCTAACATTAGTATGCAACATGATAATCTCTTAAGCCTGGTTACAAACTATCGTGAAGCTTTGGTGCCACATTTTTACGATGCCTCGTTGTAGGAGAGTGAAGATAGTGGCACAATCCTGCATGTTTTAGGTGACGTTGTCGATCCTCTACAGCTATGGGAGCCACTCTGGCCATAAAAATGAAAAATCCTATGATGTTTTTCTCTGTTCCTTCTTTTTTTCCAACCTCATTCGTCCATGTATGTAAAAACTATATATCTTCCATTCAATATGATTATGTTTCTACAGCTGTCAATACATGGAAATAATGGAGCAAGAGTTAGTTGCAAGAATCAGTAGGTAGTTGAACTCTACTTCACTTAATGTAAATCCTAGTTATCTGTGGTTTGTTGTAACCGACGTTTCCTATATAATGATGTAATCAATCCTCATTCAATAATATAGAATGTGAGCCTAGCCTCACCTGTGTGTTCATTTTCCTAATTTTAAGTTGGTATCACAGCAGCGTTGGAGATCCAAAGTAAGAGATCTCAAATTTGTTTTTGAAAAATTGTCAGTACCCCGCTATACAGTGTTAGTGAGGACGCTCTCACACTTATAAAAATTTAAATTCAAAGGTCTCGCACTCCCTTTGTTTGCATTCAACAACACTAGTGGCCAACGCTCCCCCTTCCACACGCAGATAGCATTGTGAATTATGCTCAACGCTCCCCCCTCCATAGCACGACAGCGCTAGAGCTAGTGCTCCCCTTCACCAGATTGAGGAGCACTGACCGTTTTACCTTGCAATGCTTAAGGTTGATGTGTGAGGGAAGTGAAAGTTTTTTCTCATTTTTTGCAGGCCATGGGCAAGTGAGGGTAGACAAGGTCGTCATCTGTTGTAAGAGACCCGACCTATTGTGAGAAAATCAAATTGTGGTTGTGAGAAGTCACACCTCCGTAGAAGAAGAAAGTTGTTGCAGATCAGTTCACAATGGAATATTAGAAGTCGATCCACCATTCTCAAAAGGGTGCCACGATTTGCTTGAGGTTAAAGCATGGATTTTTTTTTCATCAGTGACTAAGGTATAAAAATTTTCCTTTTATTAAAGTGGATGTATTTGTTAGGAGTAAACTTTGTATAAACTTTCAAAAGTGGATATTAAACTTTATGTGTGAGGTGAATGATTTAAAAGTGCATATTTTCTTGTGAGGTATAAAGTTTATTAAAGTGGGTAAGAAATTTAAGAAATTGTGAGGTGGATGTATGTATTAAACAAAAGAAGTGTTTCTTTTGAGGATGAGTTTTTTTTTTATGTATGGAGTGGTGTTGAAGTTTTTTTTTAAAGGTTTTCTTATATTTTTTAAGAAAATTGAAAGGCGAGGTAGAGTCAGATCGGTGGATCCGAAGGTAGAGCGATGGACTGCTCAACACTCGACAGAAAGTTGCATATCCTTGGTGATTCACTTGTAGAGAATACCTTGCAGAGATGTTGAATCCTTTGGGGGAGACCTACCTCAATGAAGCCAACAAATTAGATGGCTCGAATTTCATTAACTGGAAATTCAAGATGGAGACGCTCATGGAAGGCTATGATGTATGGACCATTGCGAAGGGAACTAAAGAAAAACTTGTTGCGACTGTTAGTGCGACAACAACACAGATCCAATATTGGGAGAAGCACAAAAACAAGGAAAAGGTATTGTTACGTATGTCTATTAAATATATCATAATTCCACATATTAGAGAGGCTAATACTTTTGCTGAAATGTGGACAACACTTAAAGCATTGTATGAAACTAGCAACACAAATCACATTTTGTTCCTAAAAACTAAATTGCTAGGCATTAAGATAGATGGAAATGAATCTGCTAGTTAATTTTTGGGTCGTATTAAAGTGGTGAAGGACAAGCTAGGAAATATAGGGGAAATTGTTTCCAGCACTGATCTTGTCAGAAAATTACCTTAAATGGTATGCTAGAAGATTATCAGATGTTCATAACAGGTCTCACAACAAGGGATAAACCTCCTACTTTTGAAGAACTGACAGGTATTTTGCTGCAAGAGGAAGAAAGGCGTGGGAATATGAAGCTTCACAATACAGATTTGGCACTGTGGTCAAATAAGAGATCCTTGAGAGGGAGATCAGGTGAAAGAGGCAGAGGAGGTAGTTCATCGCAAAGAGGAAGTTCATCGCAGAGAAGACAATATCCAAGGCCAAATCAAGGTATGCAATCTAACAGGACTGAGTCAAAGAGTTGTTTTTATTGTGGTCGACCTAGACATATTGTTAGAGATTGTCATAAGATGAAGAGTGATGAGGCTAGGAATAAACCTAGAACACATTCAGGTCATTATGTAGAAAAATCTTCAAGTTACGATCTCAGATTGTTTATTTCTAGTGACGATATTGATGAAGCCCTGAATTTTAATTCACAGGATCTTAGACTATTTGTGTCTAACGCTGCTTTATTTGCTAAATCGGATAATTATGATGTCTAGTTTGTGGATTACGGAGCATCAATACATATGACATGTAATAAGATGTGGTACACTAATTTTAAAGAAACACATAATGGAGCCAACATATATCTTGTAGATGACTATGCTCATTAGATCAAGGGATACAAAGACATTCCTATGACATTGTCAAATTGTACTATTCGTCACATTCACAATGTTGTTTATGTACGAGGGATAAAGAAAAATTTGATCTCTGTGTCCACCATTACAGATCAGAACTTGAAGGTTGAATTCTTCAAGAATTATTGCACAGTGAAGGATATGCTGGACCAATTCAAAACTGTTGCAATGGGAGTCAGACTAGGAAGCCTATACAAACTTGATGTTACCAGCAAAGAACATCACCCACTAACTTCTGCAACTATGCCAACAGAGATTCTTTGGAATCAAAGGTATCGCCAGATCAATCATCTTGATTTATTGTTATTACAGAAAAAGAATATGGTTGAAGGACTTCCCATGTTAAAGAATGAGAATGTTTCTTGTGATGGATGTGCATTAGGAAAGATGCACGGAGATGAATTCCCCTCTAATCCTGATAGGAAAAAGAGATATGTTTTAGATCTTGTGCATACTAATGTTTGCGGGCCTATGCAGACTAGGTCTTTAGGAGGTGCATTTTACTTTCTGTTATTTATTGATGATTGCACAAGATACACATGGGTTTACTTTCTTAGAAGAAAAAGTGATGTTTTCGAGTACTTTAAGGAATTCAGAACCACAATGGAAAAGAAGACAGGAAAATCCATCAAAATCCTCCATTCAGATCAAGAGGGATAGTATAAATCAGGGGACTTCATCAAATATTGCGAAGATCATAGAATAGTACAAAAGTTTACAGTACCCCACACTCCACAGTAGAATGGAATGGCTGAAAGGAAAAACAGAACTCTGGTAGAGTGTGCATGCAGCATGATTAAAGGTAAGAATCTCTCAAATGCATTTTGGGCTGAAGCCATAAATATTGCAGTTTATTTAAAGAATAGAAGTCCAACAAGGTGTCTTGATAATGTTACTCCTTTCGAAGCCTTGTATGGTTCCAAACCTGCAGTTCATAATTTGAAAGTATTTGGGTGTAAGGCTTTTTCTCATATTCCAAAGGAAAATAGGAAGAAATTGGATGCTAAAGCCATTAAATGTATTTTCATTGGGTGCTGTTCTGAATTCAAAGCATACAAACTGTTTGATCCTTCTACTCACAAAGTATTTGCAAGTAGAGATGTACTTTTCCATGAGCAGGAAGAAGGAAATCATCACAACAATAGTGATGAACAATGACATAGAGTTCTTGATGAAGGATTTAAAGAAGAGCAACAACAACATCCACCACAAGAACAGCCCCAACCGCAGTGACATCAGCAACAACAATGAGAAGGACTCAGTGATATGGACAATTCAAGCAGTCACAGTTCACCTAGAGGCGAAGACAAATCTTCATAAAGTGGGGAGGAAGATAATCAGTTGAGAAGATCTTCACGGCCGGTTCGGCTCCCTGAGAGGTATAGAGACTATGCCCTAATGAGTATCATTTCAAATCTCATAGAAACCATGATTTTTGATGAAGCAAATGAACATGATGAATGGAGAAATGCAATGGATGAAGAATATGAATCTATAATGAAAAAAAATACTTGGGAATTTACTGAATTGCCTAAACACAAAAAGCCTATTGGATGCAAATGGATATACAAACCCAAATTTAAATCAGATGGTAGTATAGATAAATATAAGGCTAGATTGGTGGAAAAGGGGCATTCGCAAACATAAGGTATTGATTATGCTAAAACATTTGCACCAATAGCTAAATTGAATACTATCAGATTGTTAATTTCTTTAGCTACAAAGTATCATTGGAAGCTACACCAATTAGATGTTAAATCTGCATTTTTGAATGGTGAGTTAAAAGAGGAGGTTTACCTTACTCAACCTAAAGGGTATGTGGAACAAGGGAAAGAACACTTAGTCTGTAAGTTAAAGAAAACATTGTATGGACTAAAACAGGCACCTAGGTCATGGTATTAGAAGATAGAGTCTTTCTTTCTTCAACAGGGTTTTATGAGGAGCAAAAGTGATCCAAATATGTATACCAAATTTGATGACCAGGGGTATATTGTATTGATTTCCTTATATGTTGATGATTTGATAATTACACGAAATGCAAAGAAATTAATTAATAAAATTAAGGAGCAGTGGTTGAAAGTTTTTGAAATGAAAGATCTTGGTGAGTGACATTACTGCCTAGGTCTTGAAGTTTGGAGAAATGCAGGGAAATTTTTTGTCAGAGTAAGTATGTCAGAGAAGTACTTAAGATATTTAAAATGGATTAGTGTAAATATTCCATTGTTCCCATGCAGCAGAATGTGAAACTTTCTTGCGATGATGGTTCGAAGGAGGTGAATGGAACTATGTATAGACATATGGTGGGTAGTTTGAATTATCTCACCACAACTAGACATGATATTGCATACTCTATGAGTGTGTTAAGTCAGTTTATGGTGAAACCTCTAGAAAGCCACTAGAATGCAACAAAGGCAGTACTCAGGTATCTAAAAGGAACACTTGATTATGGTATTAAATATATTGATGCATATGATGTTGAGTTGACATGTTACTCAGATTCTGATTGGGCCGACAATCCGGATGATCGAAGATCAACCACTGGATATGTGTTTAGCATTGGATCTAGGGTTGTTTGATGGAGTAGTAAAAAGCAACCTACTATATCTTTGTCTTCTACTGAAGCAGAATATAAAGCCTTGTGTGCAACAACTTGTGAAGTTGCTTGGTTGATAATACTTCTTCAAGATGTTGGAAAAGAACAAAAGGAACCCACAATGATCAAATGTGATAATCAAAGTTCAATCAAGCTGGCGAATAATCTAATTTTTCATGCAAGGAAAAAGCATGTTGATGCTCAGTTTCATTTTGTTAGAGAAAAATTGCAGTCAAATGAAATAGCTCTTATGTATTGTAATACTTGTGAAAATGTTGTTGATATTTTCACTAAGCCTCTTAGAAAGATTAAGTTTGAATTGTTTAGGGAGATGTTAGGTGTAGAATTCAATCCATTCTCCATTAAGGGGGAGACTTGGAAATAATGGAGCAAGATTCAGTTGCAAGAGTCAGTAGCATAGTTGAACTCTACTTCACTTAATGTAGATCCTAGTTATCTGCGGTTTGTTGTAACCAACTAAGTAGAGTCATTTCGTATATAATGATGTAATCAGTCCTCATTCAATAATATAGAATGTGAGTGTAGCTTCACCAGTGTGTTGGTTTTCCTAATTTTAAGTTCAATTGCAGCTCCACATTGTCACAATGTGATTCGATCCGAGATTCTGTTCCAAAAGTTTTAGGATAATTTCTTCAATTATTGTTTCAAATTTATGAAAATGTTTGTGGGTTTGAATATTTAAGTGAAAATGAAGATTGGATTTTATACATTTGATGGGAATGCATCAAATTACAATAAAAACAAGGGTGAGTTGCTATACAACTAGTCCTTGCCTTAGTGAGAACGACCCAATCGTCCAATATATTGATGGATGTGAGCATGATAGATGAAATCATGTTGTTCTTGGTGTGGGATGCCCAAAATAATATATGCACAATCCAACGGAGACACATGACAAAGGACATAATCATGGAAAGGTCCAATGGAAAAGGTGACAGCACAACATTGTGCGACCATGAGATGATGTTCATCCTTATGAACCCACCCTAATTGATAAGGAGAGGGATGAGGGGTGGTTAGTAGTGTTAATCAGTTCACCAAATATTGAGCTACTAAATTCTTTTAGCTGCCATTATCAATAATGAGCTTAGAAAAAGACTCTAATTTGTAAATTACAGGTGAAGAGAGGGGCAGTTGAGGTAGCATTAGAATCAATAACCGTCAAAATAAAAGAGGGGTCTACAATCATGGGATTGTCTAAAGAGATTGGCTCAGAAGGAGAGGGCGTTGAATATGAGGACTTGTGAGCATCGACAAAAAGAGTTTTGACAGTAGACAGATTCTATAGGACATGACAATCGATGGTGTTATGGAAAGAAAAATTATGGAATGTGCATCAATTAGCAGACTCAGGGGAAGAGGAAGATTTTTTAGAGGAGGGCGCAGAGGAGGAGTCAAGAAAATACTGAGGGGATATCAAGTGAGGGCATAGCTTATGCTTATCTTCTATAGTGTGGGAGAAAGCCTTATCCACATAACTACTATAAAAAATATCCACCTCCCTGTGTAAAAAATTCAATAAACCAGAATTAAAATTTACTATGAGTACCTGTTTGGAGTCCTGAATATGAAGCTACATGTAGAGCCTAGTGAATATTTGAATGCATTTTTGCATGGACTGGCCTTAGAATTGGAGCTACAACCAGTGAGCCAGAAGATTCTAATGGTAGTCATGAGGATAGAATATGTTACAGATCGCTTGAAAGAGATCTTCCGAGGTGGTAATAGGAGGAGTATAAGATGAGGCATATGCCTGAAAATCCACAATTAGTTGGGTAGCAATGGGTAGAGTATCCCACCAAGAATGAGAAACGCCTTCCATTTGTAATATAACAATTTGAAGATTCTCCTCGTCAGAGATGTCATGACAAGTGTTGAAGTATGTAGAGAGACTTTGAATCCAGTAATCCACAATGTCTCCATTGATCTTCCCAGGGAACTCAAGAAGTTGGAAGCGTGCATCCAGTAGCAAAGGGGTTGGAGTCTGACACTACAATCTAATAAGATCATGAAGATCCAAATCCAACTCTTGGCTAGGGGAATAGTTGACAGAAGAAACATCATCCTCTCAAGTGTCCCTTCTTGGATGAGTGATCTTCATAAAATAATTCTACTCCTATCCATATATGAAAGATAGGCCATTGATCTATAGAGAGGAGGAGGGAAAAAAACCTAGCGCACCTCTGGACTGCAAACTGAGTGGAGAGGAGTAGGGGATTTCCCTAATGCACCTCTGAAAAACTTGACAGAAATGAGAGAAGGAGGGGGTTTCCCTAGCACACCTCTTGGGAGAGAGAGAGGATGGTGAAAATAAACCCTAGCACATCCCTTACCTCTAGAAAAAAATGTCGACCCCAGTGCATCCCAGGAAGGGATATGGGTTTTCCTAGATCTACCACTGAAATCTCTGACTAGTGAAGTAGAAAAACCTTGGACCAATGCTCTGATACCATTTGATCTATAATACTGTAGAGAAATCCAAATAACATTCACACAAAAAGAAAAAAGAAAAAACAGGATATGAGTAAGCAAAATGAACAATTTGTCTTATTTAGTAGAATATGAAACCTTATATAGGGTAGGTTGAACATACAATGGTTCTGACGAAAAGTGGACCAATTCTAACTAACCAACAACTTGAAAAGGTCCCAAACCCTAAAAACTATCTTAGTTGACCAATTCTTGGTCCTTGAGACTTATGCCCAATTTCCGAGATAGAGATGTGCTCCATCTAGCCTTTATGGTGAAGTGCACTACATCTAGAAGGAGGTGCACATTTGTGGTAGCACCACACTATTATGCCTTGAGATGTGTGCTATCCTCCTTGGGGAGTGCACCTTCCAACTTTCCCACATATGGATATGTGGAGTTACCATGTAACTAATATTTTCCACATATTTATAGATAATGTAAACTAATATATAATACGTATCGATACCTTCACATATTAGTTTTAACTATTTTATTTATGATCAATATTGAAACAATTTAACTAGTATATGGGAACCATGTATCCATATGTCAGCCCACATGGCACGCAGGTGGAGCGGGAACTTGCCAACGGGGCACAGAGCCATGTGATGGGCTCGTGCCACCGTCTGCCACTCCTCCACTGCATTAAATCTCCCTTATGCTGATGGGAAGGCAATTCAATGCCCGCACTCGGCCCTGGCTCGGCTTTACGGTGCTCCTACCGACTATGATGCATTGTTCCTGTGGCTGGTTCATTCGGATCTCCATCCCGCATCCATGGCCTCCCCCGCACTGTGACCTCTGGTTCTTGGTGGCACCTCCCACTCCACACCAAGGCGACCATCGTCCCGCGAGCACCATGCCTCGACGCAAAGAACGCCTGCGAGGGAGGCTGAGGCGGGCCTCTCCATGGAGACCGCGCCGACCCTCCCTTTCTCCATCCAATTTGCCTCCCCCAGGTATGGCTATCAGCCAAGATGAATTTCATGACTCTACCTCTCTCAATCTGCCGACTGTAAACTCCATATGCCAGGAACTAGTTCCTCGGCTTCCTAGCATGCTTCGGCGTCTCCTTTTCGTTCCAGTCCGCGCTTCCAACCTGGCTTCTGCAAGAACGATTGGGGATGACCAGCCTCCTCCCGAGCGACCACCTGAACACCCCACCACCCCCACTTCCGACTCCACCACCGCCGAACCGCTGAAAGACAAGCTAGCCATTCTTTATGACCTCGTTTTTGAGCTCTGTCAAGGGGTAGAGGACTTGCGTTTCAGGGTGCAGCTCACCGATGAAAAGGTGGCGCAATTCCTAAAGATCCTCTCTTCTTTATCAGCGACAGTGCTTTCGCCCCTGGTCCCTGCCAAGGAGGGCGCAGCGCCTACTGAGGACATCCCAATGCCGGAGGCAGCTAATACAGGCAAGGACAAAGCGTATCCGAGTGCAACAAAATCGGAACCGGAGCAAGGAGAGCAAGCGGCCATGGGCGTGAATGATGATGCGAGGAATAGCCCGGGTGTAGCGACCAAGGAGCAGTCCGAGGCACAGTGGGGAGATGGCACAGTTGTGATCGAGGAGGAACCGTGGCCAGGGGATCTTAGCGCCACCTGGCAGCCCGGTGTCTAGCATGCAGCAGTATCAGTATTTCCTTTTATGTGTTCTGTCGATGTGTCGGTCTCTCTTGTTTTTAGCTCACAGTATGAACAAGATACCTAGACCGTTGACTGGGCTGGTTTCCCCTCTGTTGGGGCAGCCCAGTGATGATGTGTCAATTTTCACTTTTTTTAGCTTTAGGGTAAGCAAATACTCACTAGGTTGTTGACTGGGTTGGTTTCCCCTCTGTTGGGGCAGCCTAGTCACCACAGCGAATACATTCTCTGTACCTTGGAATTTCTTTTGCCTCTAGAAGGAACTTTATAATTTAAAACCCTCTTACTTATAAAAAAAAAAAATTGCCCTTTTACTTTATTCCTAATGATCCACTATGCATACAACCATATATGATTCTATAACAAATTGTTACTTGTCCACTATGCATACAAGGATACATGATTTTCTAAAATAAGATCAACTTCATGAAAATTGCCCTTTTGATTTGAATTCTTGATCGTCGACTTTGCAAGGATATAAAAAGATCAACTTCATGAAAATTGCCCTTTTGATTTGAATTCTTGATCGTCGACTTTGCAAGGATATAAAAAGATCAACTTCATGAAAATTGCAGTTTTGACTTATTAGTCCCTGCCGAGGCAGGACTATAACAATCGATTGATTTTCAATTACTTTTCATTAGATTAAAAAAAAAATTATGCTTCTCGAAGTTGTACATAAAAAAACTAAAATAATTATTATTTTGTAATATTTTAATTGTTTTTATTTCAAATACTACTGGGTAGTAATAAGTTGGAACTCTTATTGCGGAGCTCTTTTGCAGTGTATTAAATCTTCATACCTTTTTTCAAGATTTTCCAATCTTGTGTAAGATAATCTTATTAAGTTCTTTTTAAAAAAGACGGCCATATTTTAGGGTTATGCATTTTAAAGATTTTGCATCTATTGATTTACCTCATTAAATTCATTCATGTCCTCATTAAATTCATGTGTTGAGTGAATAGATGTGGATTTTCGTGCTTTAACACTTTTAGGTTGAATAAAACAACCATCAATGAATAAATCAACCATGTCAGAGTATTTCTGACGTAGAAATGCATATATTATTTTATTATATTAAACTTTTAATAAATATATGTGAAAGATATACTTAACCCTGCTAACCTTTGTCAAAATAAATTGAACCGCCTCACGGTCTTTCTATTGTTACAATTGCTCTACCACCTCAGCAATCACCCAACTTATAATCAGTGATTACCGGACATCTCCTTCAGTTTACAACTTCTCTTGTCGAACAACATGATGACATCTCCTTCATTTTCCAACTTCTATTGTCCAACAACATGATGAATCTCACTGGAAAACACACAGCAAGATCTACAGAAGTTGTATAACCCAAGATGCTTCTCACCTTTGGCCTATACCGCATCTTCTTAGCTTACCGGGTTGCATTGGTCATCAACATCACGACCAACTAGGTAACCTCCTTCCTTGCAGTAAGTTTCTATAAAAACGCAAAAGAGCTATAATATTTTTTGATATCATCATCTATTTTCTGTGTTTATACATATATAAACATTTTCTGTGTTTATATTTATATAAACATAGATACATTGCATAGGTACTGCATACACTTATTGCAGATAGATAGACATTAAAAAAAAAATTGCAGATACACATTAAAAAAAATAGAGACAACACCCAACATGATTCGAACCCTTTTTCTACGCATGGATAGTAACAACACCCAACAAGAGCGTCTACCAGTTTCCATGATTTAACCCACTCCAACTCTTCACATTCATATATAGCATAAAATTGTGCTCTCCTATCCCTGAATGTAACTTTGCTAGCTTGGAACAATGACTAACATCTAGAAATGGAGGCGCCTCAAGGCTCAAACCATTCAAGAACTCAGGCAACATTGAGAAAAATTTTCCGGGTGCCATTATGGCCTTCCAGGCTGTAGTGCCTCCTCCATCACAACAACAGTAGCTTAGGCTGGGCCGAAAACAAAGAGACCACGGCTCTAGCGGGACTGATTGAAGCTCCCCTTTCCTGCCTGATCGAAGTTTTTCCCACCGATGCTATGGGTTGAACAAGCCGCCTCATTCAGCATCAATGGTATTAATTCTACATCTTTATGGCATCCAATTTGATTCCCTGAGTTCATCAGCAACCGCTTGAATTGAGAGAACGAATACAAAATTTTCAACCATATGCTGAGTTCAGCAACAACAGCTTGAATTGAAAGAGAGAAAAGCTAGAAATGGCAGCCGACAACCATACTACTACTTTTTTCTTAGGTAGGAATAATGGAGATAAGACCTCCTCATCACGATGCCATGACAAAACCTCCTCATCAGGATGCCATGAAAAAATTCAAGACTTTAAATTACCTAAAAACCCTTCAGTCGCCTAGAAAATTATCACATGTCCTTCATTCTCAAAAGGTCCAATGTTTGGATGCATTGATTGAGAGTGGACTGCCTGATGGATGCTACCAATGTTGATCTTTATCAAGCTGCTTAACAGTGATCTCTGTCAAGATCCAGCTACGCATTCACTTTCGTTGTGCCTTAGATGAACGACTCCAAGGTGGTGCATTCCCATGTCCTTCGGCTTTGTTCCCTTTAGGTAATGACTACCTGTGTTCCTAGTTTTAGTAGTCTTTATACTTGGAAATAATGGAGAAAGCGCTAGTTGTAAGCGCCAGTTAGAAGAGTCAGTTGTCTAGTTGTCTTTGGTTTGCATGTAGCCGACTTGGGAGAGTCTTTTCCTATATAANTTTGTTTGCGTGGTATATTTTATCTTGGTATCAGAGCCACGGGAGTGCAGTGCGAGAATTCTCGAAGTTCGCAGGTCCCTCCTCTGGTAGGGTGTGGGGGAATACTACTCAGCCTTTTGCCCGGAAAAAAATGAAAAGATTCCCGCAGGCGGAGTGCATGAGAGGTGCGAACATCTCACAGCCGTAATATGGGTGAGGTGCGAACTCCCCGCAGTCTGCTATAACGTGAGGTGAGAAAACATTTTTTTGTCTACGCAGCGTGGATTCTTGAGTCGCGTGGAAATCCGCCTGCCTGCAAATCGTGTGAGCTCGTGGAGTGAAGGCAAAGCGTGGAAAATCTGGTGTAAATGCGGATTGAAAAGTATTTTGACCTCCACGGAAGGCGTTAGAATATCTCACTCCGACGAGTCTTGATCGTTGAATCTTGTTCTGCAGATCGCGTGAGTTTCTAGGTATTTTGTTTTGACCATGATCAGAGTACTCGAGAGGTGCTTAGAGTTGATGTATAAGTTTAAAATTATCGTGAGAAAATTGATGCCACGATTTGCATGCGTGAGTTTTAGTTGAGGTTTATTGAGTGGTGTGAAAGATTGCGTGAGTTTTCTTGCTTTTGTAGTATTAAAAAAAAAAAAAAAGGAGTGTCACGATTTCTATTATACATGCAAATGATGGAAGGAGTTATTTACTTTCTTTTTTATTATTAAAGTGAATACATCCATGTGTATTAAAACAAAGGTTTCTTTTAAGGAATTCATTTTTTTTTAATATTTAAAGTGCGTAAGGAATTGTGAGGTGAAGTTTATTTTGGAGGTTATTATTTTAAAGTGACTTTTTAAAAAGCTTTTTTTAAGGAGGGACTTATAAGTTTTTTTTTAAAAGTGGAGATTTTGGATATTAAGGTGGATGCATGTATGATTTAAGTTGACAATAGAAATATAGTTGGATCAGTGGATTCGAAAGGCAAAGCGAGGGACTACTCAGCACTCGACAAAAAGTTGCATATCCTTAGAGATTTTCTTGCAGAGACTAAATTGCAGTGATGGCGAATCCGCTGGCAGAGACCTACCTCAATGAAGCCAACAAGTTAGATGGCTTGAACTTCATTAACTGGAAATTCAAGATGTAGACGCTCATGGAGGGCTATGGTGTCTGGAACATTGCGAATGGAACCGAACTGAAACCTGTTGCGGTTGCAGGTGCGAAAACAGTGGTAGGAGGTGCGACAGCAGCGGTAGGAGGTGCAACAACAGCACAGATCCAAGACTGGGAGAAGCGCAAAAATAAGGCAAAGGTATTGTTGCGCATGTCCGCTAAAGATAGCATAATTCCACATATTAGAGATGCTACAACTTCTGCCGCAACATGGACAACTCTTAAAGCATTGTATGAAACTAGCAACACAAATCGCATTTTGTTCATGAAAACTAAATTGCTAGGCATTAAGATGGATGGAAATGAATCTGTTAGTTCATTTTTGGGCCGCATTAAAGAGGTGAAAGACAAGCTAGTAAATATAGGGAAAACTGTTTCCAATACTGATCTAGAGACTATTACCTTAAATGGTATGTTAGAACACTATCCTATGTTCATCACAGGTCTTGCAGCAAGGGAGAAACCTCCTACATTTGAAGAACTGACAGGTATTTTCTTGCATGAGGAAGAGAGGCGCAGGAATCTGAAACCTTGGAGTAAAGATTTGGCACTGTGGTCAAATAATAGATCCGCGAGAGGGAGATTAGGAGTAAGAGATAGAGGAGGCAGTTCATGGCAGAGAGGCGGTTCATGGCAGAGAGGCAGTTCATCGCAGAGAAGACAATCTCCAAATCAAGGTATGCAATCTGATAGGAATGAGCCAGAGAGTTGTTTTTACTGTGGTCGACCTGGACATATGGTTAAATACTCTCATAAGAAGAAAAGTGATGAGGCTAGGAATAAACCTAGAACACATTCAGGTCACTATGCAGAAAAATCTTCAAATCAATATCAAAGATTATTTATTGCTAGTGATGATATTGATGAACCCCCGAATTTTGACTCACGGGCTCTTAGGATTTTTGTGTTTAACGATGCTTTATCTGCTGAAACGGATGATTCTGATGCTTGGTTTGTGGATTCCGGAGCATCAGTACATATGACTTGTAATAAAAATTGGTATGTCAATTTTAAAGAAACACGGAATGGTGCCAGCATATATCTTGGAGATAACCGCGATCATCAGATCAAGGGATATTGAGACATTCCTGTGACATTGCCGAATTGTACTGTTCGTAACATTCGCAATGTGGTGTATGTGCCAGCAATAAAGAAAAATTTGATCTCTATGTCCACCATTACAGACCAGAACTTGAAGGTTGAATTCTTCAAGAATTATTGCAAAGTGAAGGATCTGTTGGACCACTTCCAAACTGTTGCAAAGGGTGTCAGAGTGGGAGGTCTATACAAACTTGATGTTACCAGAAAATCACATCATGCACTGAATTCTGCCACTATGCCAACAGAGATTCTTTGGCATCAAAGGTATGGACACATCAATCATCTTGATTTATTGTCATTACAGAAAAATAATATGGTTGAAGGACTTCCCATGTTAAAGAATGAGAAAGTTGCTTGTGATGGATGTGCATTAGGAAA